>OU015491.1:66536412-66843912 GCA_907164885.2 Dolomedes plantarius
TGAACTATTCATTAATTCGAAATTAGTAGCCACCACTGTTTTAATGCGTATTCAAAACCACTGAGTGTTCCTGTGCGACAAAATACAAATTTTAAAAAGTAAATGCATGAATAGCTCGAGAAGATCATGAAAAATAATTTATCATTTTGAATATCCAGGTTACTGAGAAATAAATATTTGATCTCGTTGAATCCACATTTTTGTATTTCTTTAAACAAACGACTTCTTTTTTACGGTAATCTTCTGTAATATTTAATTAATCTTAAAATTAATAATAATTATACTGCTTTGTTTAATTTTGGTCAGACTCTGTTCACTTTATGCTGATCACTTATATATGATTCTTAAAATATGGATTTGCATCAAATACATAACTCTTTTACCCATAAAATTTTAATAGCGGGAAGAATGATCGAGACTGTTGATAGAAAATTTATAATTGGCTATTCCATAAAATAATTTAGAAACTTTTTTTTTTTACACATTTAAGCCTTGAGTTACCCTGCTACTAGATATCAAAAGAATTAATTATAAACTTTTATCTCAAATTCTGTGTACAATGTTTTCAAGTTTATGGTAGTTTACAAAGTCATTCTGAACGACTTTTAGTACCACACTTGTCATTGTAATTGTCCCCCGTTAGTTTCCGATTTTACGGTCACTGAAGTGGTTTGGATTCAGGAGTGAAGTACTTTTATAAGTACGTTTAACTGATTCAAAATTTTGAAGAAATGACAAACATATACTCTTGAATAAAATATTTCAGTTAAACTTTCGACTAAATACTTGGTTATTGTTACTTTATTTTCCATATGGATAAAGTTCAGGTAGTTCAACCTTTATGACCTTTAGACATTGTAATCTTGAAACAAAAAAATATTACAATTTTCAAACAAAATATTCTGAAAATATATTCCTCTACGCAATCTTTTTTCAATAAAAGTCAAAATTTTCCTGTTAACAGTTCGTGTAATACACTAGAGGTTATAAAATAAAACTTTGAACACACTTAACATTCTTAATTCCTTCTTTAACTCCTTTAAATGAAACTTAGATTAATGACTAACACTTGTGCTGACATGTAAAATTCGGCCAAATTCTACTATTTTTAAACATTAACATTTACATAAAATTTCTTTTAAAAGAAAATTCTTACTACGTGAACATGGAATGGAATGACCTAGTGCTAAATTAATTATATACAACTGTAAATGAAACTTGATAGTAAATTTTATTCTATAAATGTTATGTTGTAATTCCGTTTTAATTCCAAATTTCATTGTTCGTTTATATGCATAAGGACGAATTGTAAAGTTTAAAAACATAGCTAGTTATTATATTAGCTGTATTATTTGTATAACTTGACTCAGTCCCTCTATAAGGTCAGAGAGGGGGGAGAGGGTACGATACCCCCAGATGTCACCCCTGGGGAAGACCGGTCAAAAATGAGGTGGCACCTGGCGAAATCGGACTTCGACCCTTGTGATGCCATTATAAACTGTAACTGCACCCCTTAGACTAGATGGACCTGATGTTGAATACGTCCGCCCTAATGGCATTAGAAACAACAAACAACAACAACAACTTGATTCAAAATGATGCCTCTCATCAGCAGGGCCCGATTATGAACGCTGGGGGCCCCTGGGCAGATGCTATTTGGGGCCCCCCTTACGAGCATTTATAAAATTAAGATCTATCCATGTACTATACATACTGTTAGAAGTACTGGCTGCATACACCAAAGGGGTTTTGGGGTCCCCTAGCATCAGGGGGCCCTGGGCAAAGTCCCGATTTGCCCATGCGATAAAAAAGGCCCTGCTCACCAGACCTCGCTAGTTGTATGCATATATTACCATCAGACTTCCTTCTTCTCGTTATTAGAGTAGCGTTAATTTATCATAGGGCAAATTATAATATATTTGACTTATGACGGACTAATTATGTATTCATTTTTATGAAACTGTCTATAAAAATATATTTTATATGCATTATAATAAAGCTTATTTTTCAATACAGTTATCAGTTTTTAATTACATCTGAAACAAAGCGGTAAAATAAGAATCGAAAAAAATAAAATTTCTAATAATCATTATAACTAAATTTGTATTATGTGTGTAATAATATTTAATTAGATGACATCATAGTTCCTAATTAGTGTCCCTTATCAGTTCAGAATCGATAACTTTTATTTAATGCAGAACTTATTAAATAATCTTAGGGCAAGGATTGTAAGCAGGTTAGTAATTTAATTAATCAGTGACAAATCAATTATGTATTTAAAATTGGAACCCTAAAGTAAGATAAAATTTAGAAATGTCATAAAATCATTCCTTTTTAAACATGGAATTCAGTTTTTGTTCATGTAGCTAATAGTGAAAAAGAAAAGGAGTAAAAAAAATTAATATATATTTTATTACATAACTGGAATTTCGTACTGGTAATAGAAACGTACGTACTTTTTATTGCATAACTGTATCTGACTTCCCTTCATTAGACTTACCAGTGTCTCGCATGCACGCATCGTTGACATTTTGTTTTTTATCAGACTTATTTAATTATGGTGCAAGAAATGTAAATAAGGTAATTATATGTTATATGTACGACAAATTAATGAAACGCTAATTACACTGAAACTGAATATTAAAACATATGAATAATAGAAGTTATCATATTAATTTATATTAATAATAGTATAAAAATAATCATAGCAGTTCCATTTGGAATATCCATTTCAATCTGTATATTTATATTTTATGAGAGGCAAAATTACAAAGTTCATTAATTAATCCTAGTACAAGGAATGGTAAACATAATAGTAACATATTAAACTTGTATCAAGGATGTTTCTCATGAATGAAATTAAATATTAGAGTACATTTCATGCTTTAAATGTTACCGAGAAAAGGTGATGAAATAACGCTCTATAGCAAACGGTAAATTATGTGTTACATGAATATTTATGTGTTAATTAAGAACACTCATTTTCGTTCAAATGTTTTTGACAATGCTTAACATCATTTATTATTCGGGAATTTATCTTGATAAATAATTAAAGAATCATGTCTGCCGAAAAAAAGAGTATTCTGAAAGGCTTAAGCATTATCCCCATTTTATTTCAAGAATAGATTACGCTTTTCATCTTTTCTTCTTCAACTTTTGAATAACTTCATTCTAAACAACGCTTTTTTTTTTCATCTTCTTCTCATACGTGTATTACAAATCCTCTTCTTTTTTTCCTTAAAATTGGATTGCTATGATTTGCATCTTCAAAAATGTTCTTTTATCTTGTTACATTTCCAATTTTTCCAAAGTGAATACCGTCAGAATAGGATACTGCAAAATTTGAATACATAAATGCATATCAGTTTCATGTAGGAAAAAAAAAAGAAATAACAAATCGATTTCTGGAATAGTGAGCTCCCTTGGGACACAATTACAAAATTACTTTCATGCATGCTCGCCTTCCGTACTTCTTCTGCGGCTGCTGGGGGGAGGAAACATCACAGAAAATAGTGCCGAATGAGTGGCTCATTTATCACATGGGGTGTTGAATGGCTATCTTTAGTTCCCCGCCAAGAAATTTTTGGTTCCAGGAGAAAAAAAAAAATTGCCGCAATCGATACCCTCTTACTTCTTCTCTGTGAAAAGAATTCTTCTAAGTACGTACGTGGTAAATTCATATTTTCGAAGAAATGCATGTATTTATTTTAAAAGAGAAAATTTTTCGACTTGATTTCTGAGATAAATGGTATAATATGGAACTCAAAAAGGGAGATACATATAAAATATTCAAATATTCACGTGCCAAAATTTATATGAGCTAAGTGTGTCTGCAGAGAGTTCATTTGCTTCCAGATCCCATTCATAAAAGTTTCTTCTTTACTTGCTGCATTTGAGAATTATTCATGTGTATTTTTTTTAATTCTGCAATTTAATGTGAATAGGGCTTGCAAATGAATTCTGGAATTGATTCATGCTACGTCACTGATTATTACTTTTATCCCCCTATCCCTTGTCAATTGTCTACTACAAGCAAAGCGAAACGTGACGTCTTGGTCAAATGCCATTTCTTTAGATTGAGAAAGCAAAATCAAACGGATACAATTGAAATAGTTATTATAACTGAGATTTTAGGTAGTTAGGTAGTTCAAAATCATGATGTGATATTTCAGTAGGCATAATACCTATTGTCCTTCAATGTTGAAGAGGGTGTATCCGATACTTTCAGAATGATATTTCGATTTAAATGAAATGAAAAATATGAGGGAATATTGGGTGAAAGGTACATACGTAAAGCTGCTCAGAAGAATAATCTGTTTTGCCTTTAGACTTAATAGCAAAATCAAGCGGATAAAATGTAAGCTACTAAATGTATTTAGTCGAACCCCTTTATAACGAACTTCAAAGGGCTAAAGGTTTTGCTCTCTATATCCGGGTGTTCGCTATATACGAACCGTTAAGAAAAATTTAAAGTTCACAAAATGTATAACTCATTAGTTGGTATGTGTATTCAATAATGATGTATTAAAAAAATGATAAAATCTATTAAAAAGGATCATTAATAAATTAAATTAACTAAAATCGATTACATTAAACTGACACAATACTAATTAAATTAACTAAAAATGAAGACCAATGGAAATAAATTCATTTTACCTTCAATTGTTGCTCACTGTTTTGATACAGAAATAATCGGAAATCTTCTGCTGACGTGATGTCGATTTCAAAAACATTTTATGAATTTGTTTGCCCAATACATCAAATGATTCCAACACTCTTTCTTCCACTGTTTTTGTAGACAAAAACTTATGAATTACTCGCATCGCTGCTGTAGCATCTGAGATAGTGGGGATTTCGTCATTTATGTGCTCCTCTTCATCAGCATCAGATGCGGAATCTTCGATTTCAGAATGATTCATTTTAATTTCTTCCACAATATCTTCATCAGTCAGATTTTTACATGTAATGACTTCATCATCACATGTTTCGAAGAATTGCATGTCACAATCCGATATTGATGAAATTTTGTACTTTTTTATCCACATCGCTATAGGTAAATCTTCATAATCTTCTTCTTCAACATTCTTTGCTTCTTCAACATACGTTGTATCTACAACATTCTTAAAAAGTTTTTAAACAAATCAGTAGTCTACTGAAAAAAAATGTTCGTTATAACCGATTCTTAACACTTCGGAGGTTCGCTATAAAAGGATAAATTAGCATTAAATACAATAGGAGAGTGGCAGGTACAAAATTTTTGTATGAAAAATTTAGGTGGCAAGGTCATTGAAAGTCACGACGTGATATTTCAGTGGATATAATATCTATTGTCCCTGAATGTTGAAGATGGTGTATTCTATACTTTTAGAGAGATACTTCGTTTTAAATGAAATACAAAATATGAGTGAGTAGTAGTAAAAGGTTACAGTACACCCATGAAGCACTTCAGAAGGATCCTCTGAGGGATTTTTGTCAGACCAATGTAGTAATTTGACGAGGAAGAAAATGAGGTCGATTAGCGATTTTCCACGGTAGTTATTATGTAGATCCGAGATGCTGCCGATGGTTTGCTGTATTTCATTTTTGACCCCACGTCATTTATGATGGTGTAAATAAAAGCTGCAAGAATGATTTGAAAGATGTGATCATTACAACATACCAAAACATATATAAAACGTTTCTATTGTTCCTGACATACAATTTCTGCCAAACCTTTTTTATCAGTGTTGGAATTCTGGCTTTTATTTGACTTGAATATGCGTTACTATTTTATTTTGGCATTATTTAAGTGATTGTAAAGTTTTGATGAATAGTTCCTCTAGTATTTTCTTAAATTGAACTTTACAACGATTTTTCTCCTTTTCAAATCATACTTTAACAATTATTTTATCCAGGAAATTCGCATGCAGATTGTGTTAACGACTATAGCTCGCCTTGCTTTTTAAATGGGTTAAAAACTAGACTAAATTAATTTTAGAAGATTATGCTATATATCCGTACTCTAACTCTTTATACATCACTAGTATATAATTATGTTTATGAATCAGTGCTCTAACATCATACTGACTATATGTATGGTTGTATATTCATTGTTTCTTAATGTATTATTTGTTCCCTTAAATTGGGCACTGAAGTCAATTTTAGACATTTTTTTTGGAAATGTGTATTAGAGTTGTAGTTTTCAACTATTGTACTTTACCATATTTTTTCAAAAAATTACCTACTGCTTCATTTTGTCAATTGAGATATAATATCTATAGCTGTTTAAAACATATCTCCATTCCTGTTGATTTAGCTATCTAAATTGTCGCTATGACACATGAATTTCCTTTAAAGCGTAACCTAAACTATCTCCTCACTGTTATGTCCCGTAGGTAAAATTTGCGTTGCAGCAGTTTTAGGAAACGTATTATAAGTCTATCTCATTTGAATGTATTTTAAAAATATTTTTATAAATCACTGCATATGTGAAAATATAAATTATTGATACGTTAAAAGTAAGAATTTTCTTTATTTGACTATGTTTGATAGTTTCACATCAAATTCAGAACTGAAACAGTTTAAGGATTTGATTTATGGATATAGAGAAAAAATATATTTTTCTGAAGAGACTGCAACACATCCTGATTGATTTTGTATAAACTTTTTGAAGCATTCATATTTGAATTATTTTACTTTTATATAGTTATCTGTTATGATTTATCTCTCTAAACTTATTGTCTGGTAACTTTCGCTTTCTCTTTCCAGTTGTAAAATCGTGATTCTATTTTATTACTCTATAGATTTAGTTTTAGTATTACATAAGCATATATAACCACAGGGTGAAAATTTCCTCTAGTAGGCCGAGATGACATTTTTTTGTTATCCGATGAAAAAGTGAAACCTTTTTCTTTAACCCATAAATAGTTTATTCTAATATAAAAACACAGAGAAGGGCGAAACCTTTACGAGGAAAAACATATTTGAAGGCATTTCATCATGGAAATTCTGAAGAGAGATGTGTAGATGTATTAGAAGGAACCCTAATTACATATAAACTAGAAGCATATATACACTGAAGTGCCACTGAATTAGGGATAGCAAAGCCTATGCAAATTGTGTAGCGCTGCGCATCATGTATGCGCAAATGAGGGCGGTGTGGTAACTGCATATATAGCGCGTACTGTGGTTGTTCTGAATTAGTTGTTGGAATTTCCAGTATGGGTAAACTGCCAGATTTAGACGCCTTCGATCGCGGACAAATCATAGGTGCGCGACGTATGGGCCATTCAATTTCCGAAATCGTCAGACAGCTAGGATTTTCAAGGTCGACAGTGTCAAGAGTATACCAAGAATACATGGATGGTGGAAAAAAACTAGCGATCGGGCAAACTGCAAAGGACAATTAGCCTTCACAGTGCGTGGTGAGAGACGGCTCAGGCATATTGTACGTAGCCAGCGAAGCCAAACATTAGCTCAAATTACAACCCAGTTTAATGACGGTGCCAGTCGTACAGTCAGTAAACGGACTGTGCAATGCTCGCTTCACCGTATGGGTTTGGGGAGCCGTCGACCTACGAGAGTACCATTGTTCTATACTCGCCATCGGGCTGCACGTCTTGCCTGGGCAAGAGAGCACAGAGACTGGAGTGTAGAGGACTGGAAACGTGTAGCATGGAGTGATGAGTCTCGATTCCGACTACTTAACGCCGACGGGAGGCTGAGAATATGGCGTCAGGCTCATGAAGCCATGGATCTTGCATGCCTGGCTGGAACTGTACAAGGGCATGGTGGCTCAATCATGGTCTGGGGTGTTTTTTCGTGGCACAGTTTGGGATCTTTGGTGCGTGTATCAACCTCCCTCAATGTAATTCGGCACGTAGAGTTGCTGGGTGATCACTTCCATCCGTTTATGCTGTTCTGTATCCGCACGGTAATGGAGTTTTCCAGCAAGACAACTGTACCTCTCACAAGTCCCGGTTGGCTACTGGCTGGTTGGATGAGTATTCCTCTGACTTCTCTGTCATGAATTGGCCACCTAGAAGCCCAGGCTTAAATCCTATTGTGCAACTTTGGGATGTTTCGGAACAAGGCTTGAAAGGCCATCACACAGCACCAAAGAACCTTACTGAATTATGGACAGCTTTAGCCAATATTTGGCAAACCTTTCCCGTGGAACGTTTCCAGAAACTTGTTGAATCTATGCCTCCTCGTGTGGCAGCCGTTATCAAGGCCAGAGGAGGCCCAACTCGTTACTAGGTAGGTATCCCTAATTCAGTGGCACTTCGGTGTATATCGTAATAAAATGGCAGTGTACAAATTAGTTTTATATCAGTTCTTTATGTTTAGTATTTAGGCCTCTATATGTATATCGTAATAAAATGGCAATGTACAAATTAGTTTTATATCAATTCTTTATGTTCAGTTTTTAGGCCTCTATATACTACTTTAGTTTTTAAGTGATATGTGTCAACTTTGCATAGTTTTCTGAAATATACCCTATTGACTAACACTAGTGAAGAATGTTTTCATGCGCTGTTGTTTTCCCGGTAGAGGAATAGATTGACACCATCAAACGAAAGAACCGCAATTTTCTATGACGTAGCAACTGTTTCAAAAATTTTTTTAGGGAATGTTTATCATAGCATACCTGCGTTCAAGGAGATATACGTTTCATTTTATTCGAATGTTTTCCCTCATTAACGTTATAACGCGGCTTGTGTGCTCTGATTTTATGAACGCAAAACTGAATGCAACATTTTGAACAGATCTTGAAAATTATCTAAGACTCTTACAACCTTAAGAATTGAAGAGCATTTTTTCAATCGACAGCACTCAGCCTAAATTGAAAATTTACATTTTCATAATTCAATAGCTTTGTTAGTAAAATAAAATATATGGAGAAGGGCAGCCTGTAGCTATGCATTAACTCAAACGAAGTGCTGAAATATGAAAAAAAAAACTTTAAAACGTACGTTTTATCAATTTCAATCGTATTTTTTCTTAAGTACTGTAAAAATGGAAAGTTGCCACAGAATATTTTTTTTTTCGCTTTTTCACACCACTCGTTCGATTTTGCGAAAGTTCTGTAGTGTTAAATAGCCGGAGGAATATTATTTCCCTTCATTAGAATTATTATTCTCTTTGAATACATCTCTTTGAAATACTGTCGAAGAAATGTAGCCGAAAACCCTATTTAATTCTGGAACATTTTAGCAATGTATCATTTTTTTTTGCAGTCTTTTAGAGGCCTACATGTGCGTTGTCATCTTGGTGAAAGATGTTCCGTATCAATATTCGCAGTGACGAATCCCTCGAGGTAAAATTAGCGAAATGTTTGACGGGGAAAAATTATTTGAGTTGGCAAAAAAATATTTTAATCAGGATGTTGGCGATATTTTTTTAGGGGATTCATGGGGAGAATTTATTGCCGTTAAACTCTGGGGAAGTTATGTAAGTGATACCGTGAGGAAAAATGTAATCAGCTATAGCGCATCGCTGAATCTATTATTTTTTTTTTTACTTTACTTTAATCATCAGGCACTTGATGATAGGTACTTGATGAGAAAATTCAGGATTTTTTTAAACAATAAATGTATCAAAATAAGTCTTTTATGATATTGAGATTAGGCATTAAATTTTCATATTAAATTATTTAGAGTTTAAATATATATTATATATATATATATCATATATTTTACGCTTTTGATTTATTTCTTTGTTATATTTAATTAATTTTGATATATTTTATTAATTTATGCTTTTGATATATTTTATCAAAAGCAATTTTTTTCTACTGAATTCATATTATATAACTTTTTTAAGGCAGTAAAGACATCATATAAAAAACGTTTCGTAATCAAAATCTTCGACTGAGAAAATTTTCTGCAAAATTTTGAGATACATTTACTTGAAAATTTATCAACATATTACGAAAAAAAAAGTTACTACTTTTTAAATTTGCAAGCTATAAGTTAAAACTTTTCAAGCTGAAAAGATTTTTTTTAGCTGGGGGAGGCATTCATGAAGTTTTCTTGAAAAGTTTTCGTTTCTACGAGTAAATTTCTTTTATACACAAGTAATTTATTTACTAATTCATTTTTTAGAAAAGACAGGAATATACATGTATTGCGAGACGTGAATCCCTAGACTTCATCCTATTTAGAATTAAGGAAACCATCAATGCTACTTCTGCTATTCTTTTTCAGCAACATATCAAGGTTCCTCTTCATTTTTACACATTTTTACAAATTTTTAATTAAAGCTTTTCATTGGATAAGATTTTTGTGAAGTTTTAAAAAATGTTTTTTGCCCTCTTGGATATAAACTTGTTGTATCTAACGCAAAACAAATTTACGTAAGCTTTTACTGTTTCAATTTATAAGAAGGTTAAAATTATATTAAAATTATTACGCAAGATAACGTTTTTACTACTTGATTTCCAATCCACAAAGTCTCTCTACAGAAGACAGGAAGTGGTAGCATTATAGTTTGTTGAACAAGGATACATCTGTATAAATTAATTAGTATTTAAGCAGTATATTTCTTCCATTTGACAAAAATCAAAACATTGATTATGTTTTTCTAATTTATGAAGAAATTAATTTTGTTACCATCTATAATTTAATCTTCTGAAATGAATTCGTTATTGTTCTTCGTGTGGTTAATTTTTCTTTAGCCAACTAGATTATATGTGATGACAATGAGTTAAGAATGAATTTAAATTTAGCACTAACAGATGGTCAGTATTTTTTGCATACACACTTGCCATTAATCACTGTGTAAATTAACCTCTGATAAAAAGAACTGCAGATGAATTGATGAGAGTTTAACTATCACCGGAAATTTTCAGGTAAGACAAACGTGGTCTTTTGTTTAGGAAACCCGAGTTCGAACCTCGGTTGTAAAAGTTGGTCTTTGCAGTTTCACCTGACTAATATAAAAACCCTATACAACCCTGGACTATAAAGTAATTAATAATGCAATAAAAATTCCAAAAAATAACTGTAATAAATCATTTAAGGTCACCATCCTATGTAGACGGGGTCAATTACGCAATGAAAAATCTGAAAGCGGAAAAAATCGACTCTCATTCATTAAATATGCAGGAAGTATCTCTGAATACGGTATTAAGAAAATGCACTTTGAATAACAAAATTGGAATATAATTTATATAAAGAAAAAAATGCAAAAATAAATTAATAAAATAAAATAAGAGTTATTAAACATATTCATATTTTTATCATAAATAAATTACAATCCATTTCCTAAAATATTTCAAGATAACAACATTTTATTGAAGTTGTATTTTAAAAATAATTTAGTTGTATCACACATTTTTACGACTTTCAGAATAAGCATTTATGGCATAACATACAACTCTAGCACTCATATTTGCGCTTTTGTGCAACAATCACCGAAATTGACATAGACACAAAGAGAAAGTGATAAAAAGCACAATAGAGTGATTAAGTATATTGCAGGACACATAAAATCTTTTACGATGTTATGCTCAATCTGGATACAGATTTACTGCAAATCCTGAATCACTTAATGTAATGTCCTTAGAGTGGTTGCTTTACTCGAAAATACCAATAAGGATACAAGCTGGAGAAGCATATTTTCTTATAAAACGAGCTATAAATATTTTACTACGAGAATTTTTTGTAGTATGTGAAAGCTTCTATTCCTTCCTTAAACGATTACACCTGTTATTTTATTTTTGCAAACATAATTCATAAAGAAGATTGATTTTTATGTTTATTCGAAAAGATGTGATTGCTGGAAGTTTTATTAGTCGTACTTATGCAGTTTTTTAATGAATGTTTCATAAAATATTATTATTAAGTTATAAGCAAACATACACGTATACATATATTTATGTAATAATGAAATAAATTCTTTTCATGGTATTTAATGAAAATGAAAAGAATATTGCCGTATTTTTCATTAAGATAATCGCAATGGAATGTATATGTATCTATAATTCATTCAGATTCATATGTAATACATAAATAATTTACGAATTTACGATATAGGTGATTTATGCTTTTAGCTAAATCAATCTTACAAAAGAGAATATATTTAGAATTACATAGTGCGGGTTGTAAGGTATACACAAGATTCGATTCACAAGAATCGAACTTTTGAGGGAATGAAATAAAGAAGTTGCTTGAGATATGCTAATTTCGGCATACGCGCTTGGTATAAATACCAAGCAGCTTGATTTAAAAAAAAAAAGTTTTGTTAAAGTTGATAGATAAGCGAGACGGAGCTACGAGGCAAACAACTCCAGGTGCTATCCTGCGCTAGTGCTTAGGGGGGCCCAAAGTTTACGTGGCAGTATTGCTGGTTTGACTCTCTGCTGGTTTGTGAGTAAGTCAAAGTGTATTTTTATTGAATGCTAATATATATATTCCGTACAAGTTGCTAATATATATATATATATTCCGTACGCTTATTGCTGTAAAAGCAAATTCTATATGTGCAACGAATTCAATAAACATTGTTTCATGTATAAACTGTGTTTGTATCAAATTCATTTAGAGTGCCACTTCAAATTATATACACTCAAGTCTGGGTAGAAGTGAGCTTTTCTATATAGGGTTATGGTAACGACCTTCTGAGTTTTTGCGATTACTTTAATGAAGAATATTCTTACAGAGAACTCACAAATACAGTGAGAAATGATTTAAATTTATTTAATTGCATTAAAGTAGTATACTATAGTATTTATCCAATTAAAATAATGCTGAGAGGTTAAACATTTTTTGTCGAAAGGATCAGCAAGGTGTAAGCTACTAACTCTTATAACTTTAATTTTATTTTAAACCTGGGTTCATTAACCTCAGTTTCCAACCACCATACTTGTGTAACAACTTCCAAAAAACTTCATTCAGTTGTCGAACAAGGTCTCAATCGCAGTTAAGCATAAGAATATGCTGCTACTGATGATGTTAGCAGCAAACGAGAAACTTAAATACCATGCTGTATAGAGTCAATACCGGTAAAGTTGAGTCTTTCAAAGCACTAAAAAGATCTAAAGTTTAAAAAAAGATTAACTCTGGGACGTGGACTAAGAAGGAGTGATACTGGCAGTATTTCCCTAATTTGAGAACTGTATATATTCTTTATATTATAACAGTTTATTGTCCAAAACTAAGCTTTAATTATGTCAGAAAATGTAGATCAAACCACCTCCGATCTAAAAATTCATGCTAAGAGTCTTCATTGACCTGAGCCGAAATCGAGTCGAACTTTGATGAGTAACGTTCAAAAAGAGATGGTTATATATATATATATATATATATATATATATATATATATATATATATATATATATATATATATATATATATATATATATATATATATATAGAGAGAGAGAGAGAGAGAGAGAGAGAGAGATGGATAGATAGATAGAAAACCCCAAATCAGAAAGAAGCATTGAATTAAAGTCCAATGTGATTTATACATCTTAGAAATTTACCAGAACAGAAACCGAGTCAAGACAAGACTTTTTCCCTGTCTAAGAAAGACAAATTTTACATGTCTTTTCAAGGTAATATCTTACGGCCGGAAAATGCACATGAAATATTTTCATGTTTGGCCCCAGGTGCACTTCATATGAACAAAGGGTTCTTTCAAAAAAAGATGTAGTTGTACATATAATCTCAAAACTAGAGGAATTCTTGACCGACAATAATCGCATATGAGTATAAAATGTGAAGGCAATTTTAACGACTCATTAATTGAAGGTATCACTAGAAACTGCGTTTAGCGCGTACAGGCATGGGACAATAAATTATTAGGATTGAAGCATTACCGGCAAAAGAATAGTACAATAATTTAAGAAAGGTGCTGAACTTTTTTTTATTACTTTAAATATAAAGTTGCCCAAATTAGTCGCAGATGTGTACTGTGAGTCCGGCGTCCAGGCCTATACAATTCATAAACCGAACAGGGGGAAATAAACCCTTGTCTGAGCTTGCAGGTTTTGCTACGCAGCGCCCAGATTCTTCACTGCATATGGACTAACCGTCCGGGACGCTTACCTTGTTGAATTACATTAAATATAAATATGTAGCATTTCTTACTTTACGTAGCATTTCCTGAGAAAGTATCCATATTTTAAACAGTTATGTAAAATTTTCATCTACTTTATAGACACCAGAATTATATAATTTTTATGTCAAAGAAAAGCTGCATGGATTAATATTTCCTTGAATGTTGAACTATTTCTCTGGCATAGTTTTTAAAAATTAAATCCTTTTAATTGAAAATTGCAATTTAAAAGCTACCGGGAAATGAAGTAAACTTATCTTGCTAAGATACGCTTAAATTTTAAAAAAAACGAGAAAATCATGAAATATTTATACTTTTCCTCTCGAAACAAGCCCCAGAGAATGGTCTATAGTCCCATTGTTATTCTTTCCAACTGTTAAAGCCCAAATAAATATAAAAAAAATGCCGCACTTCCTCCTTCAAATTTGTCTCAAGTGGGATAGCTGGGGATCGGGTAGTGTCTAATAAAGCAAGAATTTTTTCCCCAAAAAAAACCCGAATGCGTGTGATGCAGTGAGAGTTATAAAAAGCAGAAGAAGGATCAAATCAACTTCTCACACCAACGGGCCCTCTCGCGACAAAATTAGGCAAGTACTTTCATGCATGAATGGCTTTGATTTCCCTTGCGTATTGGGAGAAAAACTGTATAGTAGGCTCATTTATCATGGGGTGGGGGATTGAATTGCTGTCATCACTCTTGGTATGGATACTGTTGCATGTGCAACGATCAATATCATCTGCTCCTTTCGCAGACAGTTTCCTTTTTTTTTCATCCTCGGAGAAATATATTAGGAGTTATGAATTTTTAAATTCGTATATTGCTTCAGTTTGAAGCGCCGTAATCTGTGAAAATTAGCGATTACTCATAATTTGCTTGGATCCGGTAAAGTTAATACAGGTATTAGATACTGAAAAATTCAATGAACGTGTTATGGAATTTTTCGAAATTTCGCAGAATGTAGTGGAAAATTATTTAAGCATGTTCCTTTCATAAATACCAGCGACATGGAAAATATAATAATTCAAAGGTTTCACGAAAAGATAATTTCATTATATATTTATAATAACAGATATGGGACACTGAAAAAATCCAGAAAACATTTTTCTAAATTTATATATTCACAGGAATTTGAGTAATTAAAATTCCTTTGAATATATATAGGTATAAATATATGTAGTAAAACTTAAATTACTAAAGAAGTATTTAAATTTTGTGTGTAAACAGATTACACTGAATATTGTGTGAAATAAATAAAATGTATTTTCATTTCAGTAAATATGAGTGACATAATGATAATGATTTCTTATTCATTACGTCACTGATCTTTATTGAAAGGAAAATATTAAAAATATATACACAGGATTTCAAAAAAATAAGAATTAAAATAATTATTTTAAAAATAATATCTGACACGGGATATTTTATTTGAAACTCCTTTAAAACCATTGGCAACTTCAACCTTCTAAAATAATCGTAACATGTGACGGAAGTGAAACTTCCTGTCAATTACAGTTCTATGTTGTTACAGCGAGTGTTAATATTATGATATGAAGGCCTTATTTTAATACTGATCCAACTCCACTTTAAAAAAAAATGGAGTTAGCCTCACTTTCATGTTCATAGAAATCATTTCTATCTTATTTTTAAGCTGGTACACCTCCAGCTTATTTCTGATGCCAACAGATGGCATTACAAATCATACTTCAGTAGTCATTTATCAGCACTCATTAGACTTTAAAGCTCTGTATATCAAAATGAGCAAGAATGGAGTTGGACCACTATTCAAATAAGGTCTTCATATGCTTTTGTTCACTTGTTTACTACATACGAGCATAAGGGTGAGCAAAAGTTACTAGCGAAAAAATAGTTTCATTTTAAAAACTGAGGAGTCCTATAAGAAAATTTCAGGAGTTTAAATATAAATATATTTAATACATAGGAGTTAAAGGTACTATAAATATTTTAATACATAAGCATGTGCTCAATAAAGTATGAAAAATATGATGTCGCGTTATAGGCTACTATTACTTTGTTTATACTTTGTATACTATTACTTAAACTATTACTTTGATTCTTCTATATAACAAAGTATATGATACAAAATATTAGAATAAGTCACTTTTTTGGCTGTGTCTAAATTTCACCAAAGTAGAATAAAAATATCATCAAATGATAAATTTTTTTTTCTATTTGGTGATATTTAATACTACTTTTCATCGAAATATAGTGTTACTGAGGGTCCTTTAGCCGGAAGAATAGGAACCTCTAAAAAGTAAGTTTTATGCTGCTTCTTGATACTCCCAAACTAAATAACATCTTTCGTTTCCGAGAGTCTTTAAGTAAAAAGAGAAGAGTGAATTGGTATCTCATTTCATAATATATATTTATGTTTTGAGATAAAATAGTTATAGGAAGGATTTAGCGATTTTTATATATGCTGTAACTGTGGAATTTTTTTCTTGCTTACTCGGGCCAAACATGAGACATATCTGTATTCACTAGAAAGCTGTCCATCGTAACTACGGGTAATAAGGGGCTTTAGTAAATTTAATTTCATTTAGTTGCGCACAGTAAGATAAAGTTGATCAACATATTCTTCTGGGATGGATTACTTTAGTTATTGAATTAAACTTAATCTATAATGAAAAATATTAAAAAAATATTCCTACACTAGCTACTGAAATGATAAGAAGAGTATGAGGCTTTTGATGAAATGCAGTCTTAGAACAGGAAATGGGGCCTACGGGAGACTTGTGGAAAGTGCAAACTGTAAAATATACCTTCTTATATTACACAATTAATTAAAGTGGTGGATAATTAACGGCTTATTAACAGTTCATCATCAAGCCGAGTATCATTAGTGTGATTGTCAACAATTCACAAATGCACACTGTCACTTAGGACAATTATTCTAAAAGTTTCCTATGAGCCCTGTAGTAGACATGTTTCTAATATTGCTAAAATATAGCATGCAAGAAGAACTGAAACAATTTTTGGGAGAATGCAAATAAAACTGAAAACACGAAGGATGATATGATAGAGAAAAATACCCGGGTGCACTATTTAAAACAGAATTTAGGGAATTTACAAAGGGTATTCAATCAGTTACAACCCGAGAAAATACTACTGACAATCATGGCCATAAAAGTTTCCCCATCTACTCGGCAGGATTCTTTTGTTCCCTGAAAAGGAATATACATTAAACTGACAAAAGTCACGAGATATCTGAGCTAGACAAGAAAAAAAACTTTTATTGAGATGAAACATTATTGTCTCAATCCGCTTTTAGACATGCAGTGAGAAACCGATGTATGCCTTCTACAATTTTTAATGAAAACATGTACGGGAATAAGCTTCCTTTTTCTCAGCACGGTAATCAACAGTTTTTGCCTTAAAGTAGACCTATGTTTCGAAATTCGTTTTCTCCTCTTTATTTTATCCTTTGAATGCTACGTGGCATTTAAATTAGGGATCTGTGCTCATCTGTCCAACACATAGTGAGGAAATCTGTGGATGGTGCTAATGGATGCGGAGTTTCTATTGTTTGATTCTCCTGTGCTGTTTGTTGTATAATAATGTTTCATTTTGATTTACTAGCAACCCTTTACCCTATCACATATATTTTCAATCGGATAGTACGTTTTAATTTTCCAGGGACACCGTTTCAGCAACGAATAACATTTAAAATCATTAACTTGGGTATATTTAAATACTTTCCAGTGCCTCTCATAAACAAACCACTAATAAGACATCCCACAAATATACCCTTTTCTAGATTGATTTTAGTAAAGATTCTAAACAACGTAACGCTTTCAAACAAACTCTAATTATAAGATGAAACATGGAAAACAGTCTTGTCTTTTCACCGTATAACGAACCATCACATTTGATTGCACATTTGAGGTGATGTTTGGTGACTTTTTCCAGCATTGTAAAGGGGAAAAAAATCAACCAGATTTATGCAAAAATACCACAAAAGATTCCTCCATACTTTAGGGTTTGTTGTTATGTGGTCGATCAAATGTTTTCTTTGGTAGAGTACAACACCCTCATGAAACTCGCTAACTTTACAACGATCCATCACATTTGATTACACATTTAACCTTTTACATGCCGCACTATGATCCAGGAATAAAAGACACAACTAATTCATCAAATGCACATTAGAATACACCCATAAAGACTATGAAACAAAAAAATTACCGTAAAAAAAATTTTGTCTATGATTTCCCGGATGTTCCATTTTTGGAACATTGGCATGTAACGCTATCTTTTCTCCTTTTTTTTCGTTTCATGAAAACAAAGCGTTGTATGATGGATCTTTTAAAATTTTATGTTGTTATAATGGTTTACTGAACAATTTGATGTGAAATTACAAAAATTTGAGTAAAATTCATTAAAAAAAATTTGCATTATTTTTAATTAGCGTAATATTTTATAAGAAATGCAATGCAAAAAGTATAAAGAAACAATAAAAACAATTTTACTCTTACACAAACTTGACTAATATACATAATATGAATAAATGCGATTTTAAAATTGTAAAATACCTTACTAATAACAAATAAAATAGTTTATCCTTTAGAAGGCGCTTTGGATTTTAACCAGTAGCACAAAAAATATAAAATATTCTAAAAAACTAATTTTTTCTAATCCTTTTTAGCAGTTTCTCAGTGTCCATGATATTGTGGGATTCAGTTTGCATGGAGCCTTTTCTTGCATTCAAAACACATGTTTGTACTGTTGTTTGGCACACTACACAACGCCCTTGTGATGATGTAACTATATAATGTGCATCTGACTTTCTTGCAGACGTCGACTGATGGACACGGGGTCCAGGTATAACGTGAATTTTAGGTTTCGCTCGAAGCAAATTCAAAGAAATTTCTCTTCTAAAATTCAGATGAGTCATTTCTAATGTGGTGTTTTTGTGTAAATCAGTGTGTAAGATCCATCCAGCAGCCACAACCATATTCAGTGCGTTGATAAATAGGTTTCAGTACCATATGTTGCTGCGTAATTTTGGTCGATAACTTCCAAGAAGTCAGTTCAACAGGTGTACTCCACCCATTCCTTCATTATGTAATTTTATAATGTAAGGTTGGGGAACATCAACTTTATTTTTTTTATCTCGGACATATCTTTTTGCTCTTTCTAATGGTTCGTGAGTGATAAAATTTGATGCAATAATTACAACAGAACTAACGTTCTAACGGCACATAGAAACTTCTCCGTCGCATCGGTAATCAAATTCTCCACGTTGAAATTTCAACATTTCTTTTGCTGCTTTAAGTGGACATTGTCCCGTTCTAGAATCTCGTACTGTGCCGTTTACATTAAAGCCTTTGTTAGATAAATCTGTCAGCAGACTGTGCGATGTGAAAAAGTTATCGACAAATATTTTGTGTTTCTCTGGATTGTCAATAAAATCAAAGCGGCAAATTTCCCCTTTTCGAACTTTTTCCACCGTAGATAGACATAGGGATAACCATTTACTGAGCAGAGCATCCAAACTTTGGAACCAGAGAGAATTGGTTTTCCACGTATGAACATCTTAGCCGAATGATGTCTATAAATCGGAACCATGGATTCATCGATACTAATATTTTCATGAAAAAATACAAATTGACGAAAATTTTTTTCCAATCTCTTCATAAAAGGGAGAGATTTTCCCTAATTTATCATCTGGTTCCAATTTACTATTATCAACAATATGGAAATACTTTTTTAACATCTGAAATTCATTTCTGGGCATTGTATTGCTAATAATTGGGATATGCAAATCTTCCTGAGAGCTCCAATATGAATTTTCGTCAGGTACTACGTGGTAGCCACTAAATAACAGTAATCCAAGAAACTGCCGAATGTCATTTGCGTCGACGTTCAAAGAGTTTCCTTTTTGTAGGGCATACAGCTTTGTAAGTTCTTCTAAATTTTCTAAGTAATCAGACGGCAGAATCAGATGTGTGATATCACTGATTTTGTATATCGTTACATGCCAATGTTCCTTTTTTGGAACATTGAATTTTTACGCAATCTGGAGGAACTATTTTTTTATTATTTTAATTTCTTTTATTAACTCATTAAACTTGTCCTTTGCAGATACAATGAGGAAATTTTTGGGTGGATTTGAATTTTTAGGAATTTTATAGAATTTTTTTTTCTTACGTACTGTAAAAATTGTAAAAAAGCCAATTTTTAGAAATTTTTCTACGCTGAAATATTCATATTTGAAAAATAAATTTTAGGTCAAAAGATCAATCGTACCTTCTATAATAAACGGTAATTTTTTCAAAGACAGATATCAGAGTTTATTTTTTTAAAATATTAAACATGATGCTCCAAAAAAAGGAACATTTACATGTAAAAGATTAAGGTGATGTTCGGTGATTTTTTCCTGCATTGTAAAGGAAATAAAAATCCAACAGATTTATGCAAAAATACCACAAAAGATTCAACCATACTTTTAGGTTTGTCGTTTTGTGGATGATCAAATGTTTTCTTTGGTAGAGTACAATACCCTCATGAAACTCACAAACTTTACAACGATATTTTTGTTGGCGGATTAATTCAAAAGTACTCGATTCTGTAAGCGGAATTTTTCGAAATTACCAAGAGCGTTCGTTGCCATCATTCCAGGAAACAAATCAAATCTTCCTCAACGTGTGGAGCAACATTAGCCAACAAACTGAGAGTTAATAGAATGAAGTGTCCTTTTAATTTCTCACAGTTCTTTAAATCGTTATAAAATAGTAAACAATCAAAATGTTTTCCATCTGACCAGAGCTGTATCGCATAACCACATTCGGATCTCATTAAAAAATTATGTTATACAAATAAGTTTTTTCTGGCATCAGATTAGGTTAACTTCACAGGGCGTAGTCATTTACTCCGACTTCTAATTTCAAATATACAGCAGAGCAGGTTATTTTAAGAAATAATGCATGGCCTCAAAAGACCGTTATATCGATATTCTAATTAAAATATTGTGACCAGTTATAATTATAAAATGAGATTATGCAAAATTCCACTGAGAATTTTCGAAATTACTCTTACAGATTAAAATTTCTTTCTACAACAGTGAGAGACATTTCATCTCAGAAACAGAAATATATCATCAGTAATTAAACTTTCTTATTATGTACACTTTGAGCAGTTTCTCTTCTTTTTTACATTCATAATTCTAATGCGCAGACGGCTTTCATTCTCCATCACGGCTAGATTTTCCACAGGTAATATTCAAGTTATAACTTTTTTTTGTGTGGGCAGATGTTTTTAGCTGCTATATTTCTAAGTAAATTTTGTAGTTACTTATAATATTTTAATGATTATTTATTTTTATATTATAATTACAAGTGATCATTTAATTGGATGATAATACAAAAAAAAAGGATAAATTAATATGATTTTTTTTAAGAATTTGTTGAGAAGAATCTTTACAATGTAATTTTACAATGTAAGTTAGTCCGAAACAAAAAATATGTTGTTGCTCTTCAGAGAAACAGGTAATCAAATTTATTTACCTAGATATGAAGAGATAATAAATCCCTCTCATAGTTTAGTTTACTTGCGACGAAATAGATCTGTTACTAACAACTTATTGGGAAATGTAACTTGGCAAATTGCATTTATCTGAAAATATATAGTCATAAAATACAGAGCGTGTACATTATATGCTCTATATATCAGTGATAAGAAGAGTGCTCAGACAGATTTTTGGGTCGACTGCAAACTCACTAGTGTTTTATATTTTAAATCCCGGTTTGAATTCTGTCTAGAATCAGAATTATTATATAATTTCGATTTCATTAACTATTTTTCAAAGCGGAATTCAACGGTTCTAAACAGTAAAATGATGTAAAAACTGAAAACAAAGCTACTATAAGTATCATTAAAAAAGTGAAATCTATGTATGTAAATAAGGTTGCTAGAATTAGGTTTAGAAAGAAAAAAATTTGAAGTTTTCTGAACAATCAATATTTTTACAAAACAAAATTTATCCAAATTAAAAAAAATCGTAGTATTTTAGCTATAAATTTGAACTTAATCTTCAAAGTTATGTTCTCTTTACAACCGAAAAGTAATCAAAATGACAAAATAATTAGCTAAATCTTAGGAAGCCATTTTTTTCTACTAATGTGTAGGCTCTTGTCGTCAAACATTCGCCTATACTACACCGCAGTTTACTGTCCATTTTATTATGAGGGCGCAATATAGGCGGACAGCATTACCGCCTATGAAGGGACGACAAAAACAGAGGCATTTTTCGCTGCGCAACGCCGATATTCGAGCCTAGCACCCTCAGCACCGAAAACCAGCGTGCTGTACCACAGGGCCGCCACAAGCCCGCCATTTTTCTATAAATTTACATCTAAAGTATATATAAAATTTTAAAATATCCTCTTGTGTGTTAATTAGAAACTTATGATCAGTTACAAATTCATATTTTCCCCAAATCACAGCCTTAAATTTTACTCTTTTTAAAAGATGAATAAATAAATGTTTAGAATGCATAATTATTTAATTATGCACTTTGTAGGGATTTTTATGTACATTTCTGTTTACGATTAAAATATCGTGGAGGTTTTTTAAAGCATCAAAGCAGTTAATATGTTGGCTGGACATGGTGTGTATGATTCGATAAAACATATTTCTTTTCTGTCCTTTAATTTTTTTGAATATTTAATACAAAGCTTGCATTCTAATGGTTGATAGCTTCTTAGCCATGGTTGATAGCTTCTTGATAGTGTCAGGGAAGAATGAACACTACATTCAGGTGTTTAAAGCAATGTTCATTTAACAGAAATGCTATACGGAAAAATTTTGTAAGGATAATTTTGTTGGAGCAAACAATTGCTATCCTTAGATATATTAGCAGTGATGCAAATAACATAATAATATTTTTTATATTTAAAATATCTTTGATACTCACGAAATTTTCTACCAAATATAGCAGTTTTTTAACCCTTTTCGATTAATATAAATTTATTAGCGAAAAGTATATACCTGAAGAAGTATAGGGATCATTATAAATACACAACTGCATCGTGATGCTAGTGCTCAACGCTGAATAGACATTAAGCTAAGATGAAATATCAGTAATCAGAAACTTCGAGAAATGCATCTTCTATTAACTTCAGTAACTCTTCGTGCGTGTTATGAGATACCTACGTTTCCAGTAACATTCAGATAAAAGCTTTTGTGAGGATAGGGCCGTAAAATGTTGCTTAAATGGGTGCACTGGATGTAAATATGCCACCTGGGATGAAAATTGAACATACCAGACACGGCACGTCACCATGGTCACGAATAGTTTGCAACCATATTCAATCGATGAATAAGAATCGCGATTAAGGTACTGAAGGTTGATAGATGTTTGAAAGCTTTCTCTGGGTAGAAGATTGTTTGAAGAATACATTTTTAATTAACATACTATCAATACGACGTATATCATAAAGTATAAATGCTCCTGTGGTCGTTACAGTACCATGAATAATTTTGAAAGGCCGCAGGGAGCCCCTGAAGGGGATTCAGGGAAAAATTACATTCCAATCGGTACCATCCCATTGTAGTCTTTGGGGAAACGAGATGGTGGACGTTTTGACGAAAAAGGGAACTGATATTCTTCAAAGGTCTTGTAGAGATATTCTTCAAAGGTCTTCCTGCCACTCCATTCTATAAATTAGAGAATCTTCAAACAATCGTTTCGTAGCGTGGCTTCCCATGCCGCTGGAGATATGTCCTGGGGTGTGCTTTGTGGATCTCACAGTGTCCCGGTTTCACCCCATGCAGCTGCAGTGGCTGAGTTTAGACTTTTGACCAGACTCGATTGTATTAGTGTCCGTTTGTTTCGTTTTAATTTTACTAATTCACTTCATTGTGTCTTGTGTCCCTCTGTACAAGACATGACTCCTGCTCATCTGGACGAGTGTTCTGCACTAAATGATTTGGACAGTATTGTTAAAAATATTGGAGAGCTCGTTGCCTGATGTCCTGATGGTCAATAGCCTGGCATTTGTTTAATAATTTTGAAAGGTCTGGACAAACACTCTTGTAGTTAAGTTTCTCACAGCTGACGCGACACATATATTTGTCTGTTGAAGCATACATTCATTGGACCAGTCACATTCTCTGCACTGTTAGATCAAGATAACTTGCGGATCATGGCTGCTTTTACAAGGACATTGTCACCTTCATACTCCTGAAAAGAAACAGTGTGTGACAATGAGAGAGATCAAATTCTTTTGTTAAGTTACCAGAGGGTAACATTTATCTCTATATCAGCGCGACTTTGAATAAAAGGGGATTCAATTTGGGTAAAAGGCTTTTCGTAAGACCTGAGCTGATATTTTTAACTGAACTGCTCAGTTGTTTTCTACTATTATTATTTTCTTTGGCAAGGAACTAATACAGGTACGTTCCAATCTAATAGGAAGTTATCGCATCCAGTATTCTATTTCGCTAATGGTGGTTTACCAGTTAAATCATATGTTATTGTACTCGAAAAGTTTGACTGTCAATTAACACTTCAGCTCCTCTGGACGTATATTGGCATGCCACCATTACTAAACCAAAGTGTCCCATTTGAAATCATCCAGGCCTCTTAATTAAAATCTCACATAGTATACAGACGTAAGCCTGTGTTTGCAATTATACACTAATCACTAAGTATAGTTCAATTCATTAACTGAGTACAATAAACCAGAGTACTATTACCCTAATACTGCACTAGTTTAATGAAGATATATATAGGAACATTTTCAATTTCTTAATTGGTTCTATGCGACCTTAATAAGGTACATAATGAAGTAAGATTCACGAAACATTTTTGTTAGAATTCAACACAAAATATTACTTGATACTATGGCTTCGCCGCTTTTAATGACCATCCGGCATATTTAAAACTCTAAAATAATCACGTGTATACTGATATGAGATTCATTAAAATCCTTTGTCGAGGTATTAAACATCTCTAAAGATTATTTTAAAATGTTAAGGCTATTAGTAAATTTTTATGCATTTTTATTATTAAATGTACTTTAGGTCTCATGAAATATGTAATTAAATGGAATAAAATGCTTATTTTTTCAATTCAAAATAGATTTTTGGATTAATTTTGCTATTTAGATACATTTACATTCATTCAATATGTATAGCTTTTTACTCCGATATATATTAATAAGTACAATGCTATATTTAATACCAAATAATAAATACCCATGAAAAATAAAATTTAAATAAAAATGCCTGTTAAAATATTTCTTTGAAAATGTTCCTGTCTTTTTCATTTTTGAGTGAAAGAAATGAAGCACAACATGTTTCGAATCTAAGGGACATCTAGAAGAAAATTAGATAAATATTTATTGGCATTTCTGCTTTCCTATCCCTTTCCCTTTTCTTTTTGCGAGGAATAGAAGGATAGAAGTGTGAATGAGGCTTTGAGTGATAGGCTCATTTATCAAGTAAAGGAATGAATCTCAAGCATTACTCTAAGCTAGAAGTCTGTTGCATTTCATT
This sequence comes from Dolomedes plantarius, assembly GCA_907164885.2. Classification (NCBI taxonomy): domain Eukaryota; kingdom Metazoa; phylum Arthropoda; class Arachnida; order Araneae; family Dolomedidae; genus Dolomedes; species Dolomedes plantarius. The sequence goes on from OU015491.1 coordinate 66,561,974, forward strand.
TTTTCTTTCCGGGCAGCTGGCTCAATCGATTTCTTCCTCTTTTTTTACCGCTTAAAGTTTCTTGAAGCGTCATTGGTTGATTCCCTTTTCAGATTCTTACTCTAAAGCTTTTACTGAAATTTGAAACTAAAAAAGTGCTAATGTCTGTAAGGAAGGAGATGTCAAAATTTATGTATCACTCAGATATTATATTAATTTTCCGAAAGTCTTTCTGAGGCAGTTTAGTATTTTCCCAAAAATACGTATATCTTAACGTTGTGTATGGGGGAAATACACATGTTATGTAGGTTTTAGATTTTAGAGTGTACAGCGTATAATAAGTAAATAAATATTGTATGTATCTTTTATTGTCTCTAGATGATTCCGCGATCGATGTTATATCATATGTTTAGTGATACACGTCCCCCCAAAATATTTAGCACATATTTTTCGTTTTCCATATATTTTGAAATCAGTTGCTCTGAAATATCTGAAAGTTGATGTCTGTAGTTCGAGAAGAAGAGAAATTGCTTATGTGTATAGAATGATGTGTATAGAATTCCCTGTTACATACACGAAACCACCAGATCATCATGAGCAGTTCATCGAGCGTTTTCATATGCTGTTGATAAGAGTACAACTCCCGATAGAGCTGCAAACCAGCTATAAAAAACCTTGTGTATCACCCATTACATACAGGTGCTAAAGAACCAGTGTTCTGTAATTTCTTTTTGATAACAACTGAACACTGTATCAGCAAATACTGAGATTTGTTAAAAACATTAATTTCAAAAACTGTATTAAGGGCTTGTTTTGGCCATGCACATGGTAATTATCAAATCCTTATAATCAAAGTTGTACACTGACGTGTCATTTTTTTTACAGCTTTCCATTCTACACCCTACTCTTACTGTACGTCAAGTTGTTGACGAATGTAACTGAAATGTATAACTCTCTGTATCTTCTCCAGAAACTTCATGTCACTGTTTACCCTACAGTCCTCATACGTCAAAACCCAGTGAAATATGGATATTTTAGTGTGACTCAGGATGACCATGCAGAATGGGACACCAGAACTTTTCAATTCGGAACATATTTCATATTGTTCTCTATTAAATTTCCATTTCTTTCTACATCCATGTCCATGAGCTGGCCTTCAGTACCAGAGTCTGTGGGTTCGATTCCCACTTTTGGCATGGAAGTTTGTAACCTGCTTTAAGTAGTAGGTCCTGGTCTAATTTGCCCTCGTGTAGAAAAATATTGACCTTAGCTCTCCAAACCATACCATGTCCAATAATAATTACGAGGCATCAAGGAACATAAATTAGTGCTATATTTTAAAATTCTTAGTTGGTACTGTAGAAATGTATAACTCACATACCTTTATTTCCCCAGGAAAAACGAAGGCATGGAAGACCCAGAATGGACTTCAGAGATTCAGTGCAGAAGAAGGGTTTCCAGGATATTAATCTAGAACAAGTATGAACAAGTAGTAAAATCAGTACGGTGGAAACAAAAACAAACAGATAAATAAATGTAAGAAAATAAAAAAAGAGAAAAATCTGAACATGCTACAGGAGTCAAAAGAACAAAAATATGCATCTCCAGAGCAGAGGTAGCCTTCGACCTAGATTTCGCACTTATGTGTTCTCCTCAGGCACACCCAGTGAGTATGCTGGACTGAAAAGAATCCTTAATGAGGGATTTCTGACAATTTTCACAAGTGATTGGCAAATGCAGTCAACAAGTCCACTTCAGAAAGAAAGAACCACCGCCTTTCACGAACTGTAGTACCAATTTACAGCGCATGAAGATGTAAAGTAAAGAACAATGAGCCAAAAGGCCTGGACGATGACAACACAAAGGACCGCAAGTGGTTTTACTTAGAATTTATTCATCATATCAACGGGCGCATAATACACTCTAATATTTCAAAGGGGAGGGGTATATTCGGCATTAATTTATCAAAATATATTTGAAACTCCGTTTTTAAAATGTAAAAATATTTCAGATCTAACTAGAATACTTTTTAGTTACACTGGTGTTTATCTCAAAACACTTTTCAAAATAATGTTGTCAAAATTATTGCATTACATTTTTCTCCCCTTACCCCAAATCTCAAATTAATTGAAAATGTCTCCGGCATTGAAAGTTCGAGTTGTATACTATTTTATCATTCATGACTTGTTCATGCATACCTCTCTGCTGAAGCTGAATATCATTCAGAACAAGGTCTTTGAAAACCGTACAAATCCCTCTACAGCTGAAACTGGTACATCCTATATGAAAATGTGGTAAACGAGGATGGAAAATAAATAATTGCCCATGAATTAGAGTTCTCTCTTTCACATAAATCATCATTAAATCTGTCTGAAATGTAAAGTTAATATCCACATGAATCTTTTGTACAATAAGTTTCTTAAATACATAATTCTTTGGTAATACTGAATACTGAATTGCGTAAAAAATTAATATATATATATATATATATATATATATATATATATATACATATACAGTAAGTAGGTCGTTCGCCCTTTATGGAAACGATTTTGTAATTTCATTTTGGCGTTTGCATTTTGAGATAAATATTTGGCAACTACAGAATAATCGTCTGCTATTGCTTTGTTTTGATTGGAATGTAAAATAAAAGATTTCTTTTGAAAATGTCTCCTAAATATTATAGATGGCTCGAAGGTTACGTAACTGCACTTTCCAGGGAGAAATATTCGTATCAACAAATTATAAAGCGGTGTAAAAATTTCAGTTATGGCATTTCAAAAATAGGTATTCATAATATATTAAATTTGAAAGGGAAAAAAACGTCTAACCGAAAGTAAAAAGGAAAACATGACCACTAAACCTCATCCTAAGACTGTTCGAACGCAGGTAAATATCAAGAAAGTGAAGTCTCTGATCCTAAAAGAAAATACACCGACTCAAAGATCCATTGCATTGAAACTAGGAATGTCTTCCGGCACTGTAAGTAAAATCATTCATAAAGATTTGAAGTTAAATAAGATGTTTAAACCTAAAGTTCATCTGCTTTTTCCAAAGCATATTGCTGAAAGGAAAACTAATTGTAGAGAATTATATGAAAAACACCTAGCTGCTGAAAAACGAAAATGTATGCTAACACTCGATGAGGCATGGATGTATTTAAGTGACTGTAGTAAAAAAAGATCAATTTTTAATTGCTCAACTGATGGGATTGACCGTACGAAATGGCTACGTCAGTATACAGAAAAGTTCTCAAAGGAGTTCATGATAGTAGAAGGATTTTGTTACAACGACAAATAAAAAATTTTAAAAAAATCTCAAGTAAAGCCAAAATTAATACCCTCTACTATCAGCAGAATATTTTAGAGCCAATTTTTTGAAAAAGAAATTCCAGACTTATATGGAAAGGACATTGATAAAGTTAAGCTTCTTATGGACAAAGCCTCTAATCACACGTCTAAATCAACAGCCCCTTATTTAGCAAAGAAAGAATAAGAAACAGGAATAAAATGTATCCCATTTAATGAAATACCTGTAAAGGTATCTGACTCTTCTCCAATGGAAAACGGCCTCTAAGAACACTGAACGGACTTTGGAAAACGGTCCAAGAGGAATGAGGTAAAACTGACATGACAGTACTAAGAAAAAATTTACTTTCATGGAAAATTCGAGCTAGAGCTATTGTCAAGAACCATGGCTATCAGGTAAAAGCAAATCACCGCATAAAATACGGCATTTATACATAACACGTAACTATCAAAATCGTTTCCATAAGTGAGAACGACCTTCTGTATATGTATATGTATATATATATATATATATATATATATATATATATATATATATATATATATATATATATATTTTTTTTTTTCCAATGCCGAGGCACTTGTCGTGAGACATTCGCCTTTACTACGCCGCAATTTTACTGCCCATTTTATTGTGGGGGCACCATATAGGCTGATATATATATATATATATATATATATATATATATATATATATATATACTAGCTGAAAACCGGCACTTCGCTACGGAGTACATTCAAACTAAATATAACGGTCAATGTATGCAATTAATGCCAAATATATATATATATATATATATATATATATATATATTATATATATAATAAATATGACGATCAATGTATACAAATAATGTAAAAAATATATATATATATATTTATAAAAATATCGTAAGGGATATTTTTATAGACAAAATAATGTAGAAGAAAATATTCAAATTAAATCTAATAGGACATACTAAAGAATATAGTACAATTAATATAGTACAGTTTGAGGATCATATTTTACTGTATTTAAATATTTTTTTGGATAATGTCCAATTGTATGCTGCATTAGCAAGGAAAAAAAATATTTATTTAATCTATTTAGTTGTTATGCACGGGACGATAAATTTATTTAAAGTACCAGAAAAAGAAATCACGTGATCAGCATTTAATAAATTAAATTCTGTGTGCGCATGAAGTTAACGTTACGATATAGAGATAGTAATAAAAATCTATATATATATAAAACAGTTCCGTAACTGACTGATTGACTGACTGACATACAAAGTACAGACCAAACCGTTGAACCTAAAAGACTGAAATTTTGCATGGCGATTCTTCTTATAATGTAGGGGTGCACTAAGAAAGATTTTTGAAAAATTCTTCTTAGATTTTTTTAAATTAAATTTTTAATCTGTTTTTGTAACTTTTTTCAAGTTTGCATTTAAAATAATAATTTGAGGGTTGTAAAAGTTATATCACGAAAAAGATCATAAAAATTCCTTTAAAATGAAATTCTTTTCGCATCTTTACCTCCATTTTCTAATTTTTGGTGAATTTTTAAAGATTAATTTTTACAATTTAATTTATTAAACGCTGATCATGTGATTTCTTTATCTGGTACTTTAAATAAATTTATCGTCACATAACAACGAAATAGACACAAAAAAAATTAAAATAGTGGCGCCATCTACTGTACGCTTGTGAATCGAGAGTTGTTGGTTATTTATTAATTAAAAATATTGGAAAGTTCTTGTGGATCTGTAAATATACATGTGGTAACAGTTTTAAAATTTATAAATTATCAACCTACACAGGTGATAATTTATCCGGCGTTGCCCAGGATTTTAAGAATGTTTGTTAACCAAAATCAATTTAAAAACTAAACACAGTATAAATATCATAGAATAAAAAGCATGTGAAATGTTATACACATGAATAAAAAGAAAACCCAACATAAAAAACCATAAATTTACAATAATTTCTTCAGAATTCAGCTAGATTTAGCGTTTCATCATTGGAGCAAAAAAACCCTGAAAAGTAAAGCATAAAATATATACATTTATAATAAACCACTAAAAGCTGAAAAGGAAAAATGTCAAATTGTCTTTAGGAAAGTAAAGCTGAAAAGTAAAAATGTCAAATTGTCGAATGTTTGTTAACCAAAATCAATTTAAAAACTAAATACAGTATAAATAACATAGAACAGATTTAGCCTTTATCATTGGAGCAAAAATTCCTGAAAAGTAAAACATAAAATACATAAATTTATAATAAACCTACCAAAATCCATTAAAAAAATAAACACAGTATAAATAATATAGAAAAAAAAGTATACGAAATGTTATACACATTAATAATATGAAAAATAAAATAAAATAAAAATAATAATTTTTAAAAATAATAAAATAAAATAAAAATAATTTTAAAAAATAATAAATAAAAATAATAATAATAATAATTTAAAAAAATAATAAATAAAAATAATAATAATAATAATTTAAAAAATAATAAAATAAAAGCTGAAAATACAGGTTTAGCAAAATCTGCAGGATCCGTATTCGAACCCGCTTCGTGTAGTGTAGTAAATGAACGCTCTTACCGAATGCGCCACAATAACATGCTGGTGTATTGTGTAAATAGGAGAATATTTGTACTAAAATTACTGGAAAGTTGCTATGGGTTGGTGAATATACATGTATTTATGGAGTAAGAGAAGTTTTAAGTTAGAAATAAGTTAGCAGGATAGAAGATTAGTCTTTAACTCTTCAATAGACACAAAGACATAAGCGAGGGGGGTTGCAGTAGCGATTAAAAATGATCTTGTGACACTTAGCGTGGTTGATTCGAATTTTCCATCGCGTGTGATAGTGTCAATATGCCGTTGGATCCGATTTATTTTAGAGTATAAAATCTGACTTGAAAGATTATTATTTTCATTTATTATTCTGGCTTAATATGTAACTTGAAACTTTTTGATTTTATTTATTTTTATCTTTTCGCTCGCTGTTCGCTTCAGCTAACCCTAACGTGGACGCCATATTCAGAGGGGTGATTCCACAAAGTGTAACATCTTACATTTAGTTTCAAAATTTTTGGTTTTTTATTAATTAAAAATCAACGGTAATTAATTTCGATTTTTGAAGTTCTTCAGACCCTCGGCTGTTTTTAAAGACGCCTGTATGTAAAATTTCACGATCGTTGCTCCTAAACTGTGGATTTCTATACAATTACAGAGATACAAACATTCATTTTTATATATTAGATATATATATATATATATATATATATATATATATATATATATATATATATATATATATATATATATATATATATATATATATATTACCTGCTTTGTATGCGTGATTCCCGCGTGAGTAGGGTTTTATGAATCTTTAAGCACGTTTCCCTTAGACAATTTTTTTTGCATAGTTTTATAGCATCAGGGCTTTATATAAATCTGAAATATTCGAAGGAAAATGATAAAGCATAAATATTTTTAAAAGGATGCCTTTAAACACAATTAGATAAATATTAATCCTATTTTCCCCTTTCAAATTTGAAGATCTGATATGTGAATGAAGCGTTGAGTGATAGACTCATTTATCAAACAAGGAAATCATTCGTATGCATCACTCAAAGCGAGATTCCTATTTCATTTCTTTTCCACCAGCGCTGCAGGCGAAATCGATATATTCTGCCTGACGGAATCTATGTCTAAGGGAATGTTAGACTGAGATCTTTAAAAGTTTAGTCGTGGATTCTGTTGAAATATTAAAATGAAAACTCTTGGGATTAAGGTATTTCCAACTGCTGTAGAAAAAAACTTATATTATACATTTATTTTTATTGCTAATGTTAGTTTGAGAAAGGACCCTTTATAATGGAAAATAATCTTTAACGATTAGCAGTACTATATTCATGTAATGTAACTGCTTACAGCAGGCATGATTTCTTGACAGCATATGTTTTCTGTCTTTATAATACAAAGGATGGAACTGTAATAGTGGCAACTAGGTATGTACAAAGTATACAGAAGAGATATAGGTGTGCTAACGTTCTTGAAGCTGCAAGATGCCGTTGGCAGAACTTGATCTGTTGATCCTTCGAATGGAGCTGTCTATAGCCTGCAGAATCTCTGGTGGAATCCCCGGAGCGGTTCCTTCATTTTGGGAATGAGATCAAAGTCACATACACTTAAGTCCGGAGAATATGGGGGATAGTAGAGCATTTCCCATCCCAAGCGAGCCAACACAAAATCCATGGTGTGCGCATAAGCATTTTCCTTCCTTCAATACGATGCAACAAATTATTTCGCACAACAGACCGGTAACTGGAACACGGCTGTGTTTATCCTGTTACTGTGCAGGAGTGTGATGTTTGTGTGGAGAGCGCATTCACTCTGAGGTAAGGCAGGTATGCGACGTACGTGTGGTGTAAGCTGCTTTCCTGGGTTCTGCTGCGTGGACGCTCTACAGAAGTATTGCCACTATTAAAGATCCATCCCTCGTACTAGAACTCTAAATTTGTTTATCTTACTGTATCATACTATAGTTCGTTTGTTGTACTGTAAAGTATTTGGGAAAATAACATACGCCTAATACAGGGCAAAATGGACTCCCACATTTCTGTAGGTCACTCGTAAAGGAGTGGAGTCAGCTTTAGTCAGTGGCAGTAGGGCGGTGAGCGACGTGGCAACAGTCGAGGCCGATTTTCTAGTTGTTGGTAGACACCATAAGTTGCTCAAGTGAACATCGTGGTTTCGTTATTGAGGTGTTCTTTAAAAACAACGATTCTGTAACAGCGACACAGAGGGAATCGCGTGCGCGTATCGGGATCTAAGCTACTGATGCCGTCCGTGATCGAAAACCATTCTTGCGATGGGTTTCAAACTTGAAAGCAAGTTGGTATGCACTACCAAGGAAACCAAGTGGTCGTCTTCGGAACATTAGAACGCCCGAAAATATGCAGAGTCCATGAGTCCTCTACTCGTACGGAATTTGCTGTCATTCCCCAAGAGATGACCAACAGAGTGATGGAAAACTTTAGAAACTGGCTTCGGCAGTTCATCGCAAATGAAAGCCGGTACCTCAGTGATGCTATTTTGAAAACCAAGAAGTAAAAAAAACTAAATTATAAGTATTGGGACTCCATTTTGCCTCAACCTGTATGAGTATAAAACAAATATAAAGTATTAATTGAAATCAGGACATAATGATTAAATTTTTAAAGAGTAGTTTAGAGTAATAGTAGTTAGCCACTATTTGGGAATATTCTGTTTTCTTTTCTACACTTTAAAAAATTAATGAGTAATAAAGATTCAGTGATAAGCCTTTGAAAAATAAATAGTTTGAACTCTAATGGACAATTAATCAGTTCTCTAAAATCACAGCTCAACTAAATTGCAGGTGCATCATTATTACAAATCGGTCTTTAGTAATAATATACCTGAAGAAAACTGTATAAATGTTTGTAATAATGTGTAAAATGTGCATGAAGCTTTAAAGTTTGTTCTTTAAGCAATAACAGCGAACATTGTTAAGGGCAGATATATGCTTAGTGACGCCCTTCTTGAATTCGCTTCGTGCTATGAATATCAAGGGCTTGTTTTGCTTTGTTTGATAAGTTTTTTAAACGTAGATAAAAAATTTTGGAAGAAGAATTTATTTTCCTCGCTTTCGATAACGTATAGTCTAAGTATTAAGTATTTCAATGAGAAAAGATTAGGCATGCATAAGGTAAAGCATGTTTCTTTCTAAAGAGTCTTCTGTCCAGTTCAAGCCGTGCATTGACTAGAACTGGATGGTTGATGGGTTCATTTCAACTCTCACTGATGCCATCTACTGGCTATTTATAACGAAAACAATTTTGGGGGGAAACCGTGCGCTCGATTATGGCGTTCTATAGTAGAAAAAAGAAGGAAACTATTCAACTTTAAAAAAATTTAATGGTGGTAAATCAGCAAAAAATGTTGACATAAACACTTCTTTGTGTGATAAGTTACTTCTCATAATAATCAATTAACAATAATAAGGTACAATTAATTCCAATTTCTGAATTACCGATAGCATGAATCAACTGGAACATTTATTTACATATAAATAAACCTCCATATCAGTGTTATACAGAAATTAACTTAAACTTTTCATAATCTTTCAGAAGTGAGGCAATGATTTACGCGTGGCCTAGATTAATGTGGCTGATCAACTGACCTCGGCATTCTGAAATGTCTATTTTAAAATATGGGAAATTATCCCTCCGTATTTTTTTAACCTCATATTAGCAAATGAGCAACCTACTAATCAGTCTGAACCACTCAATAAGCATCACTTAAAAACACTTTTAAAAATTTCAAGTTCACGTTAGATCCGCATATAAAAATATGTCTATCCTATGCCAATGCAACTCAATATACAATCAAGAGAATCTGTGAGAGGGCGTATCAAAAAGAAAAAAGCTATCAGAGCCAATGATAAAATAAGGGACGCTTAGTCGATCGATGCTCTGCTTTCAGAACTAAAACTACGAAACTGTCTGTACATATACGGCAAACTGACTCACAACAGCTCCATACATTTGAGTGAATACGGCAGATTTCATATAGGGAGAAATGCATTTGAACTTGTCTCGCAGTTACTTGGCCAGAGTTTATAAAATTACAAACATTTTAGCTCTGCTCCACTGACATTTTGGGGAACTTTTAGTTTTGCATGAATTTGCGGTAAATCTCTAATGTGAAAAGATAGCATTTACCCTCATTCGAGAGATGGTAAACATGCAACTTTGTGTTCCGTTTCTCCTCTTTAAGGAAGATGCCTAAATTTAACAATAAAATGGTTGCAAAGCGACTCCAGAAGAAGTCGGACATAAGTATCCTCTCAATAAAAAACTGAAACAAAGCTTAAATATAGATATAAATGACTTGAAGCAAGAACGGGGTGGCGTTTACATAGCTCCTCTTCAAAATAGCTATAATACAAAGAATGTTTGGAGATGATAATTAAATGCTTGTTTAAATGCATATTTTCCCCCTTAAATGCTTGTTTTAAAGTTATGTTTATAAAGAATGGGATATGATTTACGTGAACAATTAAGGGGGCACACTACCTTTGATTACACGGAAATGACCGTAAATATCATCAAATTCAAGCTACTGAAACTCCAATAATATTAATATATAAATATAATTTTTTTGTTTCATATGAAAATTATAATTCTTCAGTTATATTTTATACAAGAACAATAGAACAAATAGAACAAATACAAAAATAGAACTTGTAAATCCGTAAATAGTTTTTAGATTTTATTTTTAAATGTACACATTACTAAAAAGTGAAAAAATCATTGGATGTTTCGCGCATCATAAAATTAAGAAATATGCATACAGAAACTATTTTTTGGTCAAATTAAATTAATAATAAACTCAAGTTTAATGTAAAGCAAAAAATATACAAATATATAGTTTAAATTAAAAAATTTACATAAAATTTAAAAAAATTAAAATTTAGCAATTTTTTAAAACATTTTCAAGTGTAAAATATTTTTTACAAATTTATTTTTTATTTTATTTTTTGGTTTTAGTATATAAAGAAGCTTAAAATACAAATCTGATAAAAATTTTGTGCGTCTAGCACACATAGTTTGGGAGTAACACTGCGCGTAATCCAAAAATTTACATATTTGAGAAAACTGAAGTTAAACTTGGAATATACATGGCCATGGCAACAGAGTGAGCTCTACATAAACTCTCATAACACGAGAAATAATGCGAATTTTTTATGCGGTTTTTTTGCATATTGTTCAGAAATGTCCCCCAAATCAGAATATAACAAAAATCAAAAATCGATTTTTTGAAGTTTTAAAGGTGGTGTGCCCCTTTAAAATCACAAAGCAACAGATGAAGAATATAGAATAATCATTAAAGTCTTTGCTGTCGCTTCCAAATAATTAAATTATGAAGGGGACAAGGGGCCTTTAACCTTGTTTTTTATTTAACATTCAATATTTTATTGTACGTACAAAAAGAGCATATTCGATATTATTTTCTAGTACATTGAGGACACTTAGAATACCCAAATAAGTATTTTGTAAACATAAGACCTGTTTTTCAGAAAGTTCTTCAAAATTCCTAGAATTTTTCAAAATGTTCTATGCGCATTTATTTCCTCCTGATTTCTTCCAAATTTCTCAAGATTGTTTATTGAAGTATTTGCCAAAAAGTTGTGCATAATTCTTTAAAATCGTAATTGTTTTTCAAATTTAAAGACCATAAAATAAAGTGAAAACATGCAAAAATCTAAAAAAATAATAGGCAGAATAGGAAAAAAAAAATTTTAAAACTTTAGATTCCTACGAAAAAAAAATTAAATGCAAAATTAATACACATCTATATACATACACAATTTAAAGTTTTTAATTTATATGGAATGGAGCATTTTGAAAGAGGTTAGCATTTTTGAAATTTATTTTTCAAAAAGCAGGCATTATTTTGCCGAAATAATCCTTATTTTGAATTTTGGGAATTTTAATGTAGTAAAATAGAAAATCAATTATTCTCATTTTGTATATAGAGTTGAAAATTGAAGATAAAAAAATCGAGGTTGAAGAACTCTTGTCCCCTTAAACTGATATGTTTTACTCTTCTAACCTTAATGTGTATAACGCAGAAGGAACCATTCAGTATAATGTGATTGCAATATAATGTGAAAATTTTCGAGACTAGAAAAGAAAAAAAAAGTAAAGGCTTATTTTAATTGAGAGTTACTTTATCGATAATGAAATATTTCAACACTATTTCATGGCTTCTAAAAGGTTTAATCAAGTTTAAAATAAAGGCATTTCTGCAAGCAATTCCCGTTCTGTATATTACCAGTCTCTTTGTACTTGGTTTTATTTTTCCAATGTGGAGGCACTTGTCGTGAGAGATTCGCCTATACCTCGCCGCAATTTTACTGCCCATTTTATTGTGGGGGCGCCATATAGGCGGACAGCATTACCCTCTATGAAGGGACGACACGAACGGAGGCATATTTCGTGGCGCGACGCCAGGATTCGATCTGAGCACCCTCAGCACCGAAAACCAGCGCGCTGTACCACTGGGCCACCACAAGCCCTTTTTTTTACTTGTTATAAATCTGTGGGTTTTACATCACAGTTAGATAGATTGTATTTCGCCTACTGTGAATAAAATAACATTTTGATTAGCAGAACCAAGATAAACCTTTTCAGGGGAATGCTCAGACATTGTACTTCTTCAACCAACTACAAAACAACAATTATCTAAAAACTAAAATTTCGCGTTGCCGATATCACTGGATATATTTAATTAAGATTCAAAATCAAAATCTCATGTTTGCATCTATTTTTTCCTTCCTTTAATACACTATCTTAGGCTCACTGGACCACAAAGATAGTACATCAATTGAAGGATTTAACAAGTGTCCTTTATCGGTAGTTTTTTTTTAATGCTCAATTCTACGCTACCAGTTGCATCACCTATTAACTAAGCATGTGTCTGCATCCCTGGTCTTTCTGTCCCGATTTTGTTGCTTCAGAGCGGGATACTGTTTGTCTATTTTGAATGAAAGCTGTAATCCCAGTTCAAGACATACTGATGAAAGCCGAGTATTCTCGAGAATATGTTGCTGCAGAATGGAAATATAGTGAGTGAATGTTAAATATAAAACAGTAAAGTTTAACTGCTCTAAGTATCACAAATAAAAGGTATTTCGTGGTGTTCGAGAATATGTAATCTATATATATAAAACGGTTCCGTAACTGACTCACTGATATACAACGCACAGACCAAACCGCTGGACCTAGAGGACTGAAATTTTGCATGGCGATTCTTCTTATGGTGTAGGGGTGCACTAAGAAATATTTTTGAAAAATTCTTCTTAGAGTTTTTTAAAATTAAATTTTTTAAGCAGTTTTTATAACTTTTTTTAAGTTTGCATTTAAAATAATAATTTGAGGATTATAAAATTTATGTCATGAGAAAGACCATAAAAATGCCTTTAAAATGAAATCTTTTTCGAACCTTTACCTCGATTTTCTGGTTGTTGGTGAATTTTTAAAGATTCATTTTTAGAATTTAATTTATTAAATGCTGATCACATGATTTCTTTTTCTGGTACTATAAATTTATCGTCACGTGCATAACAACTAAATAGACAAAAATTATATTCTTTTTCTTTCTAATGCAGCAGACAATTGGATATTATCCAAAAAAATAAATATACCTTACGATTTTTTAATATATATATATATATATATATATATATATATATATATATATATATATATATATATATATATATATATATATATATATATATATATATATGCATTACATCAATTGTATACATTGATCGTCGCATTTATTATAAATATACATATTTACTTGTTTGGCATTAATTGCATACATTGACCGTTGTATTTAATTTGAATGTTTTCCGTAGCGAAGCGCGGGTTTTCAGCTAGTTTTCAGCGGGTTTTCAGCGCGGGTTTCTGTCATTATAAAAATTATCAGGGTTTTAATAAATTTGTGTAAGGCTTCTTTAAAATTAGATATTTTGAATCAATTTTAAATAAGTGTTATGCTATGAAAAATATATAGAATAAACATATTGTATAAAATCCTATTTGTTGAAGGTATGTTACATTAGCGTATTCATAAGAGTGATGTTTTTCTTGTATAATTTATTTGAACTATTATGACAAAGACCTAAAATTAAACTGTTTTTTTTATCCTAATCCACATCCACGACATTTTGTTTCTATCTATCAGCAGTTTCAAATAAATCTTTTTAAGTTTGGATTTCTTAAAATAATGAAAGAAGTGTAGAAGAAAGTCAGATTTTACTTAAATTAAATATGCATAAAACAGATGTATATGAGACTAGCTAAATACCCGTACTTCACTACGGAGCACATTCAAATTAAATACAACGGTCAATGTATGCAATTAAGCCCCCCCCCAAATATATTTGTAATAAATACAACTGTCAAAGTATACAATTAATGCCAAAAAATATATTTATAAAAAAATCGTAACGGATATTTTTATACACAAAATAATGTAGAAGAAAAATATTCAAATTAAATCTAATAGAACATATTAACGAATATAGTACAGTTAATATAGTACAGTTTAAGGAGCATTTCTTTTACTGTATTTTAATATTTTTTCGATAATGTCCAATCGTCTGCAACGTTATGAAGAAAAAAAATGAATTTCTTGTCTGTTTCGTTGTTAAGCATGAGACGCAAAATTAATTTAAGGTATAAAAAAAAAGAAAAGAAACCACGTGATAAGCGTTTAATAAATTAAATTCTAAAAATTAATCTTTAAAAATTCACCAAAAATCATAAAATGGAGGTAAAGATTCGAAAAAGATTTCATTTTAAAGGAATTTTTAAGATATTTCTGGTGATATAAATTTTATAACCCTGAGGTTATTATTTTAAATGCAAAATTTTAAAAAGTTACAAAAACAGTTTAAAAATTCAATTTTAAAAAAATCTAAGAAGAATTTTTCAAAAATCTTTCTTTGTGCACCCCTGCACTATAAGAAGAATCGCCATGGAAAATTTCAGACGTTTAGGTCCAGCGGTTTTGTCTGTGCGTTATCCGTCAGTCAGTCAGTTACGGAACTGTTTTATATATATACACACTAGTTATCAAAAATTAAGGAAAATTCACAAAAAGAGGGATAACACGTTCAAAACTAGGCCAATCTGTTGAAAATTTAAATATGTTCTTAAGTAAAAGGATCTGAATAATACTACATTATGCAAAACAGTGGCGCTGCAGTCGGAATACGTGATTTGCGAGGAGCAAAATAGTGCATGTCCCAGAGCAAGGCGACAACTGTCGCTGCGAGGCTGAGATTAGACATCTGTCATAGCCAAATTGTAACAAAGATGTCCAGGCATCATTTGACCGAAAAACTGTGATGGCAAGCTATTGGGAGACTAAAGGCAAGACAAAATCAGACAGATGTGGCCAAATGGGTAAACGTGAGCCCGTCTGTGGTTCATGACTTCGGCAACAATTCCTAACCACGGATTCGGCATCCAGGTGGTTTAGCCAAGGACGGCCATACGCTACGACGAATGCCGATGACCGATATTTGTCATTATGCGCACGAAGGAATAGAACAGCAACTCCGCCTGAACAGATCCTCCCTCGCTGCAAACTCCGGAAGGTTGGTATCAAAGTCAACCATGCGTAGAAGGCTTTACGAAGGTGGTCTTTCTGCGAGGTGAACAGCCATTTGCGACCCACTCACGTCACGCAATAGGCGGGAACGTTTGCTGTGGGCAGTTAATATGTCCACTGGACGCGTGATCAATACAGGGTTGTTCTCTTTACGGATGAGTCCAGGTTTAGCCTCCAAAGCGATAGTAGGCGCATTTTGATTTGGAGAGAACCTGAAACTCGTTTTTATGCATCACACATCCGTGAAAGAGATGCATACGGATCAGGCAGTGTCTGTGTTTGGGATGGTATCTCTTTGAGTGGACGAACAGACCTCCATGTCTTTCCCTGAGAAAATATGAATGCTCACACCTATAGAGATGACATTCTTGATGCTTATGTGCGCCCTTATGCCGGGGCAATAGGTGATGCTTTAGTGCTACAGGACTATAGCAGCACAGGGTCGCACAGGATAGCCGCACAGGGCTCGCATCGTGCATACTTATCTTGAGCAGGAAACAATTCAGCGCATGGAGTGGCCAGCTCGATTACCGGACCTGAATCCTATCGAGCATGTTTGGGACGTTTTAGGACGACGTGTAGCTGCTCTCAATCCTCTTCTCCAGTACCCTAGCCACGCTTTCCACTGCTTTGCAAGAGCAATGACTCTCACTTCTTACTGAACTCATAGACAGCATAATTTACAGCATCACACATCACTGTATGTGCTGTATTGCTTCTCCGGGGAATCGTACGATATATTAACCCATTTAAGACTGGCGTTGCGAAAACGCAACATTAATTTATGTATTTTTTAAAGGCATGTTTTAAGTTTTGTACGTCTTACGTAACATTTTTATTTTATTCTCAATGCTTAAATTGATCATAATAAATTTTTTGTTTCCATATTTGCCCGCTTTTAGCACTTGCAAAAAATTGTTTTTTTTTCTGGTGTTTTGAAAGGGAAAAAATGACTAATTTCAAATAATAACTGTAGATAGCAGCACATGTTAAATTTTCGATTTGATGCTTGTTCCGAGTTTACTAGAGACTAAAGAACAAAATGGCTTCAACAGGTAAGGCATAATTTTTCTTTTTATGTTTATAAATTCATATTTTTAAAATGTTGCGAAACTGCAACATCAGTCCAATGTGTATTACTTAATTCCAATGTGCATTATTAGTGCTGCCTAGTTTTTATGCAGTAGATTGGTATTTTTTTCATTTCAGATAAGTTTGTCTTTAGAAAAAAGCGATTTTTGACATTGGAAGAGACATTGGTGTGTTTTCATGGGCTAGATGATGTTGATATTTCAGAATCGCACTCAACAGAAGCTAATGATGAACCATAATTCGTCATTATCCCTTGAGATCCGGATGATTTGACGGATTCAGAAGCTATTGATGATAATATTTTATGTGAAAATGTCGATTCACCTAAAGACATTGCAGGTGAAATCGACAATTTTTTCTAATAAATGTAAAAGTAAGCAATATAGTAAGAAAAAGGAGCATATTGTATGGGGAAAATGGATACTCTACATGGATGTAATGAATTCTAAAATAAGTTTATTAGAGTTTCAGAGATCTATATCTTTGAGAGAGCCATATCTTTGATAAAAAGTCTTGAAGAAATGCAGAAGAATTCTGTTTTACCTGAAACGTCACATATTGGAAGACCATCTTCAATTCAAAATCTAATTCTCAACGAAAATCGGAAAGACCTTATGGGTCATATTATTACTAAAAATAGTGAAAATAAACAAAAAAATGTAAAAACTGCAAAAGTCAAACAATTACTGTATGAAATAAGTGTAATGTACCTCTTCATGCGAAATGTTTCAAAGATTTTAAATTTTTTTTAAAAAAATTTATAATTTTAACTTTTTATATGTTTTAAATTTTTATACCGCTTTGGACTGATGTTGCAAAAACGCAACATTTTGTAACTCTCGTAAAAATAAATTTAATTTTATGGAAACAACTTATTTGTGTAATTAATGTTCTAAGAAGTGTTAAAAAACTGTTTGGTGCATTTCCCATAAAGTAAACATGGAGCGGTCCTAAATGGGTTAAAGGTATTTACCAAACTGACACATCTGATTTGTTCATTGTATACATATTCTAGTTTTCATAACACCATAATTGTCTGGCGATTTCTTTTTATGCTATTTTATACCTACCTATGTGTTGTATAATGTGTATAAGTTTCATTAAATTCTACGCGTAACTTTTTGAGTAATCGCTATTTTTGTGACTTTTACTTAATTTTTGATAACCAGAATAGATAATAATTATGAACACAATTTCTATTATAACCTTTAAATTAGATATTTCGTTTTAAAACTTAACAATTTATTCAAAAATGCTATAAAATTTTACTGCTGTTGTTATATATGCTTTTCATTTCAAATATAAAATTCATATCGTTATACTTGCATTTTCAGGTTAATTTTACATTAAAATATTTCATTTCATATCATGTAACAATTTTGAGCATATTTATCCTCGGAGAAAATCATGAATAAAGGTTTGTTTCATTGCTGACATTTATCTAACCGTCTTGTGCTTGCTTGCTCTGTAAATCCTTCTTGGAGGAAGCCTTGATTAAAATCTAAATCCTGCATTTTGAGAATGAATCTGAGAGATTTTCCAGAACGATGGCTTAATGTAAAGGCAAACAGACATGTTCAAGCACTTCCAAATCCCATCGACATGTCTGCTCTTTAAACGAAAATAAATTCACTCGGATTTATTCTTCTGGTATATGAATGATGAAGGTCGTTATATTTCAATGAACTCTAACTCCATTGTCATTTTAATGGGTACCAAGGATTAAAGAAACTTTTCAAAATAGCAGTCTGATAAATATTTACAAATTAGATCTGAGTAGTGAATGTTCAAAATTTAGTCATTCTGTTTTTTTTTCCGAAACTGAAAGATAAGGAAATAATTGTATGTTATATATATTATACAGGGTGTTTAAAAAAGAATCACCCGAATTTAAATGAGTATATTATGAAGAATATTGAACACAGAAACTTAAAATTAATTTTATATTACACGAATAATCATAAAGTTTTTTTACAAACCAAATTAAAAGTGCTCAATATGCCCACCTTTGGATGCACGACATATGTCTATACGGTAGGCAAATTTCTTCCAAACTTTAGCGAGCATATCTGCATACAATGCTTCCACGGGTGCTATGCGTACAGAGACAAACCGTGTCTTCGAACTGTTTATACCATCGCCTAATGCTCTGAGAGGTAGGAACCTCAATCTACCAAGATTTTGTTGACGAAAATCCCGCTGAACAGTTGTTACGGACTAACACTTCGCCAGGTGTAGAACACAAAATGATTTATTTTGTGCAGTCGCCATCTTTACAAACACTGAAGTGGCGGGCGGAGGAACAGCGTTAGCGCTACGTGTAGGCAACTGCATGAAACTGGAGATTTCCCTCTCTCTTCCTATACTTTACTCAATCAAAACGGATTAAAAGATGAATAGTTATTGTCGTGATGCCTGTACTAAAGGCGCATCATTACAGTTATGATTTTTTTTTAAAATCGGATGATTCTTTTTTAAACACCCTGCATTTTTAAAAATTTAAATAATATATCATATTGAACAGAATTTTACACATTAATCTGCGGGACAATGGGGTGACCTCTAGAGAGCCCGTGTCTTCTGCCTTTCTCAGACACGTGGAAGGAATTTTATATCTACAGATTTCACGTGCCTATATCCAACGTAGAGACGAAAACATTCAGTGGCTTTAGTCTGGATTCAAATAGAGCTCTCTTCTTACGAAGTCCAACACACTACTACAAAGCTGCCTCAGGTTCACATTTATATCTTTAATTTTCTTAATTATATTATCTTTAATTATATCTTTAATTTTCTTATAATTTTTATTAAAGATATATATATATATATATATATATATATATATATATATATATATATATATATGTATGTATATAGCATTAGCATTTGAACTACATTCATACGTTGGTGCGTAAATTTTAAATGCAGTTCAGAACATCTACAGTCGGACCTCTATTTAACGAACCTCTATTTTGCATTTTTATTTTGCACCTCTATTTTTGAACATTTCAAACTTATTCTTTTTTTTAACACATTTAACACATTAACTTTCTTTTAACATATTCCGGTGAAGATTACAGTTTGAAGAAAATACGCCTGAAGGGGTCTTTGGTGCATTGCAAAGATACGAGACGTATTATGACAGAAAAAAACTTTTTCAAACAAAAAACTCAGACAAAATTAAGACTTTTAAATTTAATGTCGCATGTGGGAATATATGCGTAAAATTACTTGCTATAATAAATGCGATAATGTCACTAAAATTTATTAATTTTAATATAATTTTTTTAAATTGAAAATACAGTGTATTTCCGGAAAATGTTTTGTTTATTCTTGTTTTCCTTGCAGATTTCTGTTTGATGGGTAAGATATATAAAATAAATAAATTTACAAAATACATAAATTTACAAAATAAAGGTGTGATCAATTACCTTTATTAATAATGTTTAGTGTTTATGAATTTAAAATCTGTTTTGTATAGTTTAAAGTATTTTAAAAGGTGAATCTCTATTTAACGAATTTTCCATATAACGAACTTTTTTTCGGGATTTCACGACTTCGTTAAATAGAGGTCCGACTGTAATTAAACAGCACTGGGAATTTCCTATAAATATAATATAATCTGTATATATAAAACAGTTCCGTAACTGACTCACTGAATGACTGATTGACTGACTGACTGACATATAACGCACAGACCAAACCGCTCGATCTAAAGGGTTGGAATTTTGCATTGCGATCCTCCTTATAGTGTAGGGGTGCACTAAGAAAGATTTTTGAAAAATGCTTCTTAGATTTTTTTAACTTAAAATTTAAAGCTGTTTTTGTAACTTTTTTAAAGTTTGCATTGAAAACAATAATTTGAGGGTTATAAAATTTATATCACGAGAAGATCATAAATATTCCTTTAAAATGAAATCTTTTACGAATCTTTACCTCCCTTTTTTCATTTTTGATGAATATTTAAAGATTAATTTAAAAAATTTAATTTATTAAATGTTGGTCACGTGGTTTCTTTTCTTTTTGTGATAGTTTAAACTAATTTTGCGTCATGTACATAACAACGAAATAGACAAAAAATATTTTTTCCCTTGCTAATGCGGCAGACGATTGGATATTATCCAAAAAAATATTAAATTCGGTAAAAGAAATGTTCCTCAAACTGTACTATATTCTTTAGTATGTTCTATTAAATTTAATTTGAATGTTTTCTTCTTCATTATTTTGTCTAGGAAAATATCCGTTACGATTTTTTTATAAATATATTTTTTCGTTTTTTTGACATTAATTGCATACATTGATCGTTGTATTTATTATAAATAGATGTATATATTTGGCATTAATTGCATATATTGACCGTTGTATTTAATTTGAACGTACTCCGTAGCGAAGTACGGGTTTTCAGCTAGTGTTTCATATAAATATAATGTTTGGTGCATGATAATTTAAAAGATAAACTAATTATATTAGTAGCTGAAAAATATAAAATAATAAAATATATATTTACTGGAGTGTATTTTTTAAAACCCTAAATTTTTAAAGTATAGGTCTTTGAATTATTCTTTTATAGCTTACATCTTAAGTAACTCTCCCTACAGATATTTCTTCCCTGCCCCAAAGATTGAAAAGTGACAGAAACCAGATCTGTCTGGATGAAAAATTACCCCGAAGAATGCAGCAAGGCTCGTCGCTCTTACCGTTGTTAAAAAATCACTATATAATTCACCAGTGATGTTCTTTTACATCTGTTCTGTTTCAGGGAGAAGAAATAGTGGTTAAATTTTCGCCTATTTGTCTACGTCCGAATAGAACGATGAAAAAGAAAATGGGCCGAGATAGCGAATACTGTACATCAAGTACGCCTTTTGTAACCGAGCTCTTAATTAGATAAATGAAACAGAGTGATAAATATTTTTATGCGGAAAGAAAATATAAGCCTGAAAGTCAGAATGATATATGATAAGTTTATTCTCTAGATTTATGTTGTTGGAAAGAGCTTTACACGCTTAAAAATGCGTAAAAGGAACACATCTTTATTTATTACCTTTCTCCAACACTTTGTCAATGTGCAATATGAAAAAAGTAAGTTAGACTGAATTCCGGATATTTTTTAGCCATGAGAAAATAGGGAGATGTTATCATTATTTCTTATATTTGCTCCTCATTGGCAATATATAGAGGGATTTCGTTACAGGAGGAGACATATATACTGATCTATCTATTTCTTTCTTTAAATAAATAAAGAATATATATATATATATGTATATATATATATAATATATATATATATAATATAATATAATATAATATATATATATATATATATATATATATATATATATATATATATATATATATATATATATATATATATATATATATATATATATATATATATATATACGCTTCCAAATTCTTTCATCTTACTCAAACAGAACACCGTTCCTCATTTCTGATTTTGACCTATATCCACCCGAAATAATCTATTAGTTTTCCCCCTAAAGCCACGCTCGGACAGAGAGCATTATATAAGTCGAAATGTTCTAGAAGCTGGGCGTGACCTCGTCGTAGTGGTGTGATGGGGTCATGTGTCCGTTTCTAACCAATTAAAAGTTCAGAGCGCCTTTACCTTTCTCGAGATCTGAGCGTCACTTCGCCCTTTGTGTGTTTGCCACGGAACTGTTAGGACGTCAAATTTGGGGCGCGCTGAGTTCCTTTGTTTCTTGTTTTAGCCTGTGCTGTTCAGGCACATGCCTGATTGTAAGCAGCATCATGCCTGATTGTAATTGTGAGAATCTTGTGGTGAGTAGAAATGTACTAAATACGAACTGCAACTCCGTCTACGAGAACTGTTCTACAAATAAAACGACTTATTGCATGAACCGTTTGGACTAGTGATTCGCCATTTGCCCGTTTTCTTCTTTGGAACGACTACAACGATGATATGGGATGTTAAGAGTTCACCGGACTGTTTTCCATCCTGATTCCATGAATATCATCACACACACACATATATATATATATATATATATATATATCCCGTCCACATGGTATATTGGAAAGCGTCCTACTCTTCCATGCTGTGGGCTGGGGTTCGAATCCCGAATAAGGTATGGTAGTTATCGTGATGTCCCTTCATTGGGTGCAACGCTGGATCACCTAAAGGGTGCTCCTGAATTTAAGAATTAGCCATCAAGACTTCGCGGATCTAATGTGCCAATGTCGGAAGATCTACCTCGCGGATCTTCATGGAAAAATGTCAGAAAATACGCAAGAAGACAAGTGTCTCCGCATAAGGAAAAGAAATATTATATATACATATATATATATATCCGAATAGAACGATGGAAAAGAAAATCGGCCGATATAGCGAATACTGTACTGTAAAAGTATGTAAATTAGGTCTAATTAGCTTAATTCGTGTAAAATTAATGAGATTATTGCGAAATAACCATTAAAATGTAATATATTTGGCGAGATGATTTGAGTATAAGTCGAAAGATGGCGTTACTTCCTCGTTAATCAAAGTTGGATCTCATGCAAATAAGAACGGTAATTATCAGAGATGACGCAAAAACTATTTATAGAGTTTTCAGTAGGGGTCAGGCACGTTTCAAGCGGAAACGACGCTGACTTTTTCTGCAAAACGAGCTACAGAACTTCGGAGAACATTCGAATGCAAGATCAGGATTTTTATTTAGGTACGTTAGAAAGACAAAGACAGAGACATGTAAGACTTCAGAGCAACCAGACGTGTCGCAGGGTGGGATGGATTGTAAATTGAGATTAGACGAACTGTAAAACGAGTCGAATGGCGAAATAAATTTAAATATTAAATGGAATTCTAAGCATTGTGAGTTGAATAGAAAACATAGTATTAGAAATGGAGCTGAGACTTTTTAATATTACTAGGGGCTTCGCCCCTAGGCTCGCTACGCTCGCTCCTCTGGTGAATCAAGTGAATGAATGACTCAATAGTTGTTTACAGCGATTGAGTCATTCATTTGTTTACAGTTGAAGCTTCCCCCACCCTCCCGACGAAATGGATGAAGCCCGGCGAAATGGATGAATGGGTGAAAAATTGGATCTTCTTTCAAAGGAAGCGAATGAGAAGATTTTTTTGAAGTATTTCTTTAAAATTCAATTAAAAATCGAAATTTTAAGATAGAGACTTGAAATGAAATTTATATGAATGAGAAAGCTTTCATCTTCCAGTTGATATAAATATTTTCTTTGTAACATAATAAGTCTGAGAGCATCGAATTTATATATCTCGAAACGCATAAATTTTTCCAAAAAAAGGGTTTTCAATTTTAATAAAAATATCAATCTGTTTTAAATTATTTTTAAACAAATGAGGTCTTGTTTGAAGGAGAAATGTCTGTAGTCTTAGATTGTAAAAAAAAAAATTCTACGATCCTTTTTTGGCGAGTTATCGTAATCTGAACATGGAAAAGTCAATATTTTCCCACAAAACATAAAATTAAAAAAAAAACTTAAAGTCCGACGAATATGAGACATGTCTTACTTTCTTACCCACATTGTTCTGCATCGATTGGTATCGGCCACGACCCCATACCCCCAGCGGTTTCGGAGGAGATAGCGTGACAAGCTTTTGACAGTGGCGGCGGCGGCGGCGTAGTTTTTTTTGGAATAGAGAGAAATAAACTGTATTAGAGAAGAAAATACAGTTGGTTCTCTGTTTAACGACGCTCTACTTAACGACGATCTCTATTTAAAGACATTAGACCTGGGTATCATTCGCAGTGTGAAATCATACTACAGAAAGTCTTTAATTAGGAAATTAATAAACAATTCGGCTGACAGTATAAAAATTAGAAAATTCACAATCTTGGAAGCAATGCACATGATAACATCAGCATGGAAAGAAGTTTCTTCATCCACAATAAAAAACTGCTTTCCCGGTCCCGGTAGCTCCGACGTAAAAAAATTCTATTTAACGACGATTTTGTTTCTATTTAACGGCGATTTTTTCTTAAATGATAAACTTTTTCTTCAACATTTTATTTACAGGAGGGTTATTTTCTGTGGGGGAGTTTGGTTTCAATAACAGACCCAGAATTTCCTTTATGTTTGTTGCAATCATAGACTTGTTGCAGTGGAAAAAACCGGGGGAGGGGGGGGAGGATTACTGTTTCTCGGAAGATCGAACATTCTTCCCTGAATCGAATTTCTTAGTGCGGGTGTGGAATCACTCTATTGTATCTACCATGTTCTCATGTGGTTTACGAACTGTCCAAAAGCACCCCTCTCTCACTCCTTCTGGGAAGTACGTGTTCATGTTTAGAGAATTCATGGTTGTGTGTAGGAACTCATTCCAGTACGAATACGAGGTGAGCAGAACAAAATGGCATCAAAGCGAAAGCATCTTACGCTACACGAAAAAGTGAAAATTATTGAAAACTGGGAAGAAAGTGTTGGAATAACAAAAGTCCAATTCGCAAGACAATTTCAGCTACCCGAGTCTACTCTCAAAGGCATTTTAGCAAGCAAAGAGAAAATTCTTGAAGCAGCACAAAAATTTGGTTTGGGATCCAAATCCAAACGGCAGAAAATTCAATGTGGCCGATCAGAAGAGTTTGAGAAGGCAGTCCTGCAATGATTTCATCAACCAAGAGCATCTAACATTCCAATTTCCGGAGTGATATTTAAAGAAAATTCTACTATTCTGGAAGAAAAGTTTGGAATGCAAAATTTTCAGGCTTCGGCTGGTTGGCTAACAAAGTTCAAAGAAAGATACGGGCTTGTATTTAAAAGCATATCTGGCGAAAGTGGCTCCGTAGATGAAAATAGTGGATGAATGGAAAATAGTGCTGAAGGGGATATTAGATGGATATTATGAGAAGAACATATTCAATGCAGATGAGACGGGCCTATTCTGCAATATGGTGCCTAATAAAACCTTAACGTATATGGGCGAAAAGTGTTTTGGTGGAAAACACAGTAAGGAACGATTGACAGTTTTACTGTGCACTAATTCGGATGGATCTGAGAAATTTCCACCACTAGTTATAGGCAAATCAAAGCAACCAAGGTGTTTTAATAATATCACCAGGAAACCTTGTGAGTACCGCAATAACAATAAAGCGTGGATGACATCACAAATTTTTACAGACTGGATTAGAAAATTTGATGCAAAAATGCATCGAGAAAAGAGAAAAGTTTTACTTTTAATCGACCGATGCACTGCACATACTCCAAATATTCCTGGACTTACAAATTTGACTATCCATTTCTTACCAGCTAATTGCACTAGCAAGTTGCAGCCATTAGACCTGGGTATCATTCGCAGTGTGAAATCATACTACAGAAAGTCTTTAATTAGGAATTTAATAAACAATTCGGCTGACAGTATAAAAATTAGAAAATTCACAATCTTGGAAGCAATGCACATGATAACATCAGCATGGAAAGAAGTTTCTTCATCCACAATAAAAAACTGCTTTCGCGTTGCTGGAATTCACAAAGAACTGGTAGTGGAACTGCAAAGTACGGATGTAGAAATCAACGAAGATGACATTACCCCTGAAGAATGGAGAAGTCTTGTTGAAGATGAGGATGTTTCAATTCAAGATTTCTACAATTGTGATAAATATGTTTTAACAACAGATTTCAGAAATGTAGAGCAAATTTATGAAGATATTGTAAACGAAAACACAGTGTCAGACGATGAAGGTGAAGTTGAAGACACGGAAAACGAGACACTGCCACCGTCTTACACAGATGCAATTTCTGCTCTAGATGTTCTCCGACGCTATATTACATCGAAAATGGAAGGTGACTCATTTAACATTTTAGAAAATCTGGAAAAGAGAATAACGAAAACAAGGCGAATGAAGCAATCGACACTTTTTGAATTTTTTAAAACGTAATTTATTGTATTGCTTGTACTCTTTTTTTCAATGTAATTTAAAATAACTTTTTGTGAATAAAATAATGATGATAATAAAAATAACATTTTTAAACACGCTAATATATTAAGAAATATATTGACAGTCCTAAGCCTGTAAAATGTGAAGGGAAATGTTATTTTTTCACAAATTCTGTTTAAAGACGATCTCTACTTAAGGACGATTTTTCACGGTCCCTTGAAAGTCGTTAAACAGAGAGCCAACTGTAATAAGTTATTATTCCACCGGACCACGACCATTGCACTGCAAAATGACGAATCGTATGGATTATAACTGGAGGAAGTCAGCCGTTACACACACACACACACACACACATATATATATATATATGTGTGCGTGTGTGTGTGTGTATAATACTGAACATTTTAATGCAAAATAGCAATTACATGCCAAAATATTACAGTATGTTACTTCTGTAATAAATTGAAACAATTGCTGTCACATTTTATCTCTTACCAATATGCCACTTAAACCTAACGTGTTCCGCCTTAAACTTTGCGCACATAATCTTGCGTGTTATTTTCAAACGGCTGCACTACATTATGAAATAAGAAGACGCTTTTTTCATGGATGGGTTAGGAAAGTGTTTTGCACCTTATATAACATTATATATGAAATAAAATATTGTTCTTGACATTATATTAGAACTTTATTTTAAGAATTAGTATTGTGGCCAATAAACAGAAATACATAAAAAAATCAATATACTTGGTTTCTTATTTATCACACAAGTTATATATAAATAAATAAATAAATAAATAAATAAATATATATATATATATATATATATATATATATATATATATATATATATATATATAAATATATATGTATATAATGGTAGATGCATATGTTAGGAAAGAGACTGGAATGCTATGAAAGCATACCTAGATACCTAGATTCTTATATTATAGACTCTTATATTATAGAGGATATAGTCTCTTTCAAATGCTTGTACAGAATTTTGGCGTGTTTTCGTAACTTCGTATAACTCAGGACGGAAACAAAATCGAACCAAAAACAGCACATATTTCACACTCCCACACTTTTTCAGCCGTCTCCACCCCCCAATGCAGCCCGGAAACCAGGGCAATCACGAAATCGTTTCTTCCGGGGTTCTGAACTATATTGCCCTTTTTGGGATTCCAGGAGAGGGAGAAATATTACGCCTCACTGGAGTCTGTGGTCATTGTGTCACGTAACTCAAAAATGAGTGGATGAGTAGGATATCAAGATTTTGTGTGGGAGCGGAGGGACTTTTCCCGTCTGTCAAGTTTCGGTATGAAACTTTTCTAAATCCTGAAGTCCATTAACAATAGAGATCATAGCCTTTTTGACCTTGCTGCATTTCAGATAAACTGTCATTTGTTGTTAATATCAAAATTAATACTTCTTAATACTACGTTAACCACTTTACACATTTTTTTCAAAATATTGTTGAAAAATGTCATTGTATTTTTCTCTTACTTTTTAATCTTTGTATGTAAGGGTAATATGAATTAAAGTAGTTCTTAAGTAGTTAGTAACTTCTGGTTATTTCTTGATTTTGTTTTTCAAAATGTGATTAAAAATGTTAGGTTTTTTTATTTCCTTTTGTCATCTTTATGTGCAAGGATAACATAAACGAAAGCAGTTTTTAAAGTTGTTGATAACTTCTGTTTTTTATCAAAATATGGTTCGAAAATGTTTGGTTTTTTACATGCTTTTTCAGCTTTATATGTAAAGGTTATATGAATGAATGTAGTTTTTAATGTAGTTAGTAACTGTTCGTTCTTTTTTTCAGAATTTGGTTTAAAATATTCAGGACTTTTTATTTGCTTTTTACATCTTTCTATGCAAGAGTATTCAGTATGAATTAGAGTAGTAACCTGTACAAGGATAATATAAACGAAAGCAGTTTTTAAATTTGTTAATAACTTGTCTTTTATTTTCAAAATATGGTTGGAAAATGTTAGGTTTTTTTTACATGCTTTTTCAGCTTTATATGCAAAGGTTATATGAATGAATGTAGTTTTTAAAGCAGTTAGTAACTGCTGGTTCTTTTTTTCAGAATTTGGTTTAAAATATTCTGGACTTTTTATTTGCTTTTTACAGCTTTATATGCAAGAGTATTCAATATGAATTAGAGTAGTAGCCTGTGCAAGGATAATATAAACGAAAGCAGTTTTTAAAGTTGTTAATAATTTGTCTTTTTTTTCAAAATATGGTTGGAAGATGTTAGGTTTTTTTTTTTTTGCATGCTTTTTCAGATTTATATGTAAAGGTTATGTGAATGAATGTAGATTTTAATGTAGTTAGTAACTGCTGGTTCTTTTTTTTCAGAATTTGATTTAAAATATTCAGAACTTTTTATTTGCTTTTTTTATCCTTATATGCAAGATTAATTAATATGAATTAAAGTAGTTAGAAACTACTGGGTTTTTGTTTGCAAAATTTGGTTGTAAAAAGTCAGGTTTTTTTATTTGCTTTTGTCATCTTTATGTGCAAGGGTAATAGGAATAAATGTAGGTTTTAAAGTTGTTATTAACTTTTTTTTAAATTATGGTTTAAAAATTAGGTTTTTTCTTGGTTTTTCCTCGTTATATGTAAGAGTAATATGAATTAAAATAGCTTTTAAAATAGTTCGTAACTACTAGTTTTTTTTTCCAAATTTGGTCAAAAATGTCAGGATTTTTTTATTTGTCGTTTTCATCTATATATGCAATGGTAATATAAATTAAGGTAGTTAGCAACTGTCGGTTTATTTTTTAAATATGGTTAAAAAGTCAGGATTGTATGTTTTCTTTTGTCGTCTTTACGTTCAAGTGTAATATGAATTAAAGTAGTTAGTAATTGTTTGTTTTTTTCAAAATATGGTTAAAAAAATTGAGGATTGTTTATTACCTTTTGCCGACTTTACGTGCAGCGTTAATATGAATTAAAATTGTTGTACTGCTTTCTTGACAAACACTAACAAATTGTAAATTATGTTTTGAATACAATGAAACTTACATATTACTAGTTGGTACACGTTAAAATATGATGGCTGGATAGTAAATAAATGTACTAATTCACAAATTATACCCAACATGTCATTGCCAAATGTTGAAAATCATAATATTAAGAATAAAGAAATACACTTTAAAAATAACTATTGAACCGAATGAAAAGAAATATGGTTACTGAACAGCGCGAAATTAACAATTTCCGTCATGTTTAGTTCAATATTCTATAAAAACATAAATAAAAATGGCAGATCAAGAGCTAGAGAGATTCCCCGGAATGAAAAAAATGACCCATTTAAGACCACTCCATGTTTCCTTTATCGGAAATGCACCAAACAGTATTTTTACACTTCTTAGAACATTAATAACACAAATTAGTTGTTTACATAAAATTAAATATATTTTTACGAGAGTAACAAAATGCTTCGTTTTCACAACATCAGTCCAAATCGGTATATATATATTTTTTAATTTTAAAGTCTTTGAAACATTTCGCATGAGGAGGTAGATTACACTTATTACATACAGTAATTGCTTGACTTTTGCAGTGTTTACATCTTTTTTGTTTATTTTCACTATTTTTAGTAAAATAAATATGGCCCATACGGTCTTTTTGAGTTTCGTTGAGAATTAGATTTTGAATTGAAAATGGTCTTCCAATATGTGAAGTGTCAGGTAAAACAGAATTCATCTGCATTTCTTCAAGCTTTTTATCAAAGAGATGGCTCTCTCAAAGATGTAGATCTCTTAAACTGTAATAAACTTATTTTAGAATTCATTACATCCATGTAGAGTCTCCATTTTTCCCATACAATATGCTCCTTTTTCTTACTATATTGCTTACTTTTACATTTATTAAAAAAAAATGTCGATTTCATCTGCAATGTCTTTAGGTGATTCGATATTTTCACATAAAATATCATCATCAATAGCTCCTTCATCCGTCAAATCATCCTGTTCTGAAGGAATAATGACGAATTATGGTTCATCATTATCTTCTGTTCATGACGATTCCAAAATATCATCATCATCTAGCTCATGAAAATACTCAAATGCCTCTTCCAATGTCAAAAATCGCTTTTTTCTAAAGACAAACTTATCTGAAATGAAAACAATACCAATTTACTACATAAAAAACTAGGCAGCACTAATAATACACATTGGAATTAAGTAATACACTTTGGACTGATGTTGCGTTTTCGTAACATTTTAAAAAATATGAATTGAGAAACATAAAAACAAAAATTATGCCTTACCTGTTGAAAACATTTTGTTCTTTAGTCTCTAGTAAACTCGTAACAAGCATCAAATCCGAAATTTAACATGTGCTGCTATCTACAGTTATTATATTGGAAATTAGTCACTTTTTTCCTTTCAAAACACCAGAAGAAAACAATTTTTTGCAAGTAGTAAAAGCGGGTAAATGTGGAAACAAAAAAGTTATTAGGAGCAATTAAAGTATAGAAAATAAAATAAAAATATTACTTCAGACGTACAAAACTTAGAATATGCCTTTAAAAAATACAGAAATTAATGTTGCATTTTCGCAACACCAATCTTAAATGGGTTAAAGTCTTTATGAGTCCTCGTGCTTATTAAGTATCTAAAGCCAGAATTAAACATGTCACTGAGCATGCGCAGAGAGAATTTTTAATTGTAAATTACCACTAATTAAAGAAACTGCGGTTACATAAACCAAATTTCACGCATCTATAGGTTAAATACTTTCGTTTAAGTCTAAAATAAAGTAAATTGATATAGAACTTTTCTCTGACAGATTGCCCAAAGAATCAGCTTAGCAACTTAAATATATAGATAATTTATGCATGATGATTTTATCTTTCGTTTTGCCCCAGTTAAGGGGAAATACCAGGAAAATAGTACATGTTATGACGGCAAATGTTTGTTATGACGGATTAAAGGAAAATGTGTGTCTGTAGAAATAAATGAAATTTTCAGACCCGAAAACCACATTTGTTCATATTTTATATTCCTTCAAAAACAAACTGTGTCTAGGGTAGTATCATATTTGGAGTACTGTGGTTCAATATTGAAACTAATGTGCCTTGACGTTGATAAAATTTAGAATCGGACTGCAACGACATTCAAATGATAATAAAAATTTCATGTAAAAATTTACATATACCTTGACGTACTCTCGCATAACTCATTTGTTTTAACTTTCAAAAGGATCTATATCGATAATATATATCACGCAGTGACAGAAGGTCGTTCGCACTTTATGGAAACGATTTTGTAATTTATTTTTGCTGTTTGCATTTTGAGATAAAAATTTGCCAACTTCAGAATAATCGTCAGCTATTTTTTCTTTTTTTAGAATGTAAAATAAAAGATTTATTTTGAAAATGTCTCCTAAAATTGATAGATCGCTCGAAGATTACGTAACTGCCCTTTCCGTGGAGAAATATTTGTATCAACAAATTATAAAGCGGTGTAAAAATCAGGGTTATGGCATTTCAAATAAAGGTTTTTATAATATATTAAATTTGAAATGAATAAAAGTCTAACTGAAAGTAAAAATGAAAACTTGGTCGCAAAATCTCATCCTAAGACTGTTCGAACGCAGGTAAATATCAAGAAAGTGAAGTCTCTGATCCTAAAAGAAATACCACCGACTCAAAGACCCATTGCATCGAAACTAGGGTGTCTTCTGGCACTGTCAGTAAAATCATTCATAAAGATTTGACGTAAAAAAAGATCTTTAAACCTAAAGTTCATCTGCTCTTGCCAAATCATATTGCTGAAAGAAAAACAAATTGTAAAAAATTATATTAAAAACACCTAGCTGCTGAAAAATGAAAATTTGTGGTAACACTCGATGAGGCATGGGTGTATTTAAGTGACTGTAAGAAAAAAGATCAATTTTCTATTCCGCAACTGACGAGAATGACCGTACGAAATGGCTCCGTCAGTGTACAGAAAAGTTCCTAGAGGGATTCAGGATAGTTGCAGAATTTTCTTACAACGGCAGATTAAAAATAAAAAAAGTCTCAAGTAAAGCCAAAATTAATTCACTCTACTATCACAAAATATTTTAGAACGAATTTATGAAGAAAAAATTCTAGCCTTATACGAAAAGGACATAGATAAAGTTGAGCTTTATATGGACAAAGCCTCTAGTCACACGTCTAAATCAACTGCCGCTTATTTAGCAAAGAAGGAATCAAAGACAGAAATAAAGTGTATCCTATTTAATGAAATACCTATAAAATTACTTGACGGTTCGGTTCTCCAATAGACTTTTGCGCTTTCGGTGTATTAAAATGAGCCTTACGAAAACGGCAACCAAGAGCAATGAACGGACTTTGGAAAACATGCAAGAGGAATGGGGTAAAATTGACATGACACTACTTAGGCAGTTTACTTTCGTGGAGAATTCGAGTGAGAGCTATTGTCCAGAACCATGGTTATCAGACAGAAGCAAATCGCAGCATAATATACGGCATTTATACATAAATCTTAACTATCAAAATCGTTTCCATAAAGTGCGAACGACCCTCTGTATTGAGAGAAAAAAAGATCACACACAATCCACTTCAGAGTAGAATTTAATTATTGTCGGAGCTAAAATACCCTTTCTGGTACTTTCTGATTTATCGGTTTATCAACTTAAGGGGACTCACTACTCTTAAATCTTTAAAATATTCGATTTTTTGAAAAAAAAATATATGTTAAAGCCTGATCATTTCTCAACAAAATAAAGCAAACCGCATGAAAATATTCCGCTTAGTTCCGGAGATAGTGATATTCTAAATATTTAATTAGTGATCAAGTTTATGGTAAGAAATATTTTAAACTCATTTTTCTCAAAATGTAATTTTGCATCATTCCGCAACTGATATCTCAAAAACTATGAAACATAATTCCATGAAATTTTTATCACAGCATAATCGTGTTATTTTATTGCGTCTGAACTAGAATTATTGCTATCACTGCATATTTTGTTATTTTTTCAGGGGTAAATTAATGCAAAAATTTAAGAAAATTTTAAGTATATTTTGACAGTTTTAAAAGAGTTGAAAAAATTTTTTGATGTTGATTGTTTTAGTTGAATTGTATTTTGAATTATTTATTTTAAATATAATTCAGGAATTATACATTTAAGTGTAAAATTAATTTCATAGTTCTGCGCGCAAGCCAGTATACAATAAAAATACTTAAAAAACAAGGTATATCCAAAGCATTTAAAAAAATTATTTAAAATTATTTTGAGAGTTGAATATTTGTTTATTAAAATAAATATATAAATTTATCATATACATAAAATTTGAAAAAATTGGGAGTAAATTTAAATAATTACAAAGAGTCAAAAATATGAAAATATGCCTTTTTTCCTCGACTTAAGAGTCGTGATTTCCCTTAAATATATAGATTCCATGTCCCCTTATTTGCACCAACACACAAATGAAGGGGGAAAATATAACCTTAACGGTATATCAGACTTATATTTAGGTGAGCAGCATAAATTTTAATAAATTATGAGTTGTTAATAGTGCCTTCATTCCAGATTTTCCAAGGAAGAATCCGTCTTTAACTGGCCATGAACAAAACATTTGATCCACTTGAAGATTCTGCTGAGTTCTTTGTTCATTATTTGTAATAAACCACATGATATGAGCATTTTCCATTTCCAGATTTCTGGAGTGCTGTTGGCTGGGGATCTCTGTCTCCGATAATGGGAGGCAAGAGGAATATTGAAGAATTAATACGTCCATTTCTGTTTTATACTTATGTATTGCTATTATTTTTACTTTTGGATATTGCTTGCCGTTGTGATTTGAAAAAAATAAATAAGATATTTAAGCGAGAAAACATTATTATTTCAGAAGGTAAAATGTATTCCCTGCAGTCCACACACAAAACAAAAAATGTAACGAGAAGAGCATATCAAAATTAAAATTATCTTAGAAGTAGAATTACGTGTTCATGATTTAGCTATCGATATCTATAACGGCAAAAAACCGAGTAAAATAAAGTTTAAATCAATCATGAATTCCACTAACAAAACAAAACCTCATATCAGATATAATAAACGTGCCTTCTAAAAATCAATAGAAGGTCAAGTGACATGCGTTTCGCTAACAAGAAGGTGAAATGAAGATTTAAACCTTTACCGAACACGTTTACCTTTACTCTTGCATTACCGAAATTTTCAATGAAAATTCGGGTAATGAAAGATAGCCCTAAAAATTTGATGCATGACCGAAGGAAGTTCGAGGATGGCAAAATTACCATCTCGATGAGCTGATTTTGGTAAAATGAATGGTTAACAATCAAAAGTTTTACTGTAGTATTTGCAACTTAAACTTTCTGAATGTTAACAGCCTAGATGCAAAACAAAAACATTTGATTTGCTTTAGGAAGTTTATGACTTCTTGATGGCAAATTAGGATAAAATTAATGAAGGCTAATTTATTTCTGATTAGCTTTAAACTTTTTGATAAAAACCATAAATTTCAATAAGAATATTCATTAATATTGCTTTTTATTTCCGCATGCAAAATGGAATTCGATACAAATCATATGTTGATCTCTTCGTTAAATTATTCTGAATACATCTATATACTCAGAATACTTAAATAAAATTATAAATATACTACATATTTTTGAGAAGGGAAAAGATTGTTTAATGACATTTACAATAGGTCTCGTTTTCTAAAGATAAACTGAACCACAGAAAATGTAATTAAATAAAATGTAAATAATTATTTTATTGCGTTAGTAACATCATTAAGTGCTACTAGTAATACATGAATATAATATACTAATATAATGATAGTTTTTAATTGCATTTGTAACAGTACTATGCAAGATTACGTGTGTTTGTACTTTTGTGAGTATATGACATCGACATTTATTGAATTTATTTCCTACACTCAGTTAAATATGATACATACAATTTTTTAGGAACTTACAAAATCTGATAATTTATTTTTGAATAAGTCAGATATGTTTTTCAGATCAAAAATATTTAAAAAATCACAAGTATATAGTTCGAGATCCTTATACATTTTACTTATACAGCCAATACTTTATTAATATATGCATTATAAATAAATCCTATGTTCACGTTGAAAACTAAATCAGGAGAGATCATAGTATGATTCGGAAAATCAGGACTGCCGATCTATTTTTTTTCTCTCTCTAGGAAGGGTGTTGTATTTCACTAAGAACAAAACACTTAGATAAAAATAAAACTGTTTGTATAGGATAGAATTGTTTGTGTAAAACAAATATCTGACACTCAGCTCTACCTAATATAATTTAAACAAGTTTCAGCATACTTATTAGCTCAAAACATATTTATTGATTCAAAATTCAAAAAGCATATTTCATCATCAGGTGTCCAACTTCAATCGATTCTTCGAAACCGCATAAAAGGTTATAAAATAATATTTCGTAGAACTCAGTATAAAAATCCATTTAGTAGAAAATATTTCTTTTCGATATATTTTGTTTTCATTTCTACGAGAAAAAAGAGACAATATTTCATACTTGTCAAAAACGCTCTTTCAACAATAAATATTCATTTACCACTAATTTTCAATACTTTATGGATATCTTAAGGTTTTAAAAATGCAACGACTAAAATTTACTGTATAAAATAAAGTACACCAGTGATAACGCCTATAAAATACCATTTTAGTTATTCAGAGAAATCTGTCGGAGTTTTTAATTTATCATAAAAATAATTTTTTATCTGAAATATTAAGAAAAATATTTTGACGTCAAAACCTTTTATTTCAAAACGTTTATAATACCCTAAGGTGTTTATATAATCAAAACATTTAAGTAACGTAACAGTTTTTTTTTTTTTTTGTGCAACAGCGTCTTTTTTTGTTACTGTCATATCAACTTAAAATTTTCACTAGGATATTGAAAAACAAAGATATAGAAAAAACAGAATTTTAAACCATATTTTGTATATACTCATACCGTGTTCTTTACTAATATTATATTCATTTTTCTTCGCTAAAAAAGGATATAGAGCATAGTTACAAAAATTAAATTAATCCAAGTGTTTAACTTAATGCTATTTCTCCCTCTTAAAATAAATTGGAATTGACTGGGCGGACCAAATTTCTTTCTTTTCAAATAAGAGCTTTCTTACAGGGGTTGCAAAGGTTTTGGAGCCGTGAATCATAGAGCGAGTTTGGGCCAGGGGAGTCAGTAGAAAAACTTTCTAGTGTAAAGGTGAAAAAATCATTCAAGGCGAAAAAATCAGCCATGACAATTCCCAAGTAGGACAGCCTAGAATAGGATATAGAACTGCTGAATTCAAAATGATAGTTAGACACGATATACTGGAAGTAGTTAATGTGCAGTATTGCAAATTTTTGTGACTTATGCCCCCTGGCCAGAGCATTCTAGACTACGTCCTTACTTAGTGCGGGCTGACAGGTTTAGCTCCAGTTTTCAATGGCACCACAATGGTCGGAGTCCGATTTAGCGGGGTTCCGACATAATTTTCACCTAGCAGCCCCAGGGACGACATCTGCGGGGCTCGTACATTCTCCCAATCACTGACTTCATAGAATGACTTTCCGGTCTACGGATTTAGCGTGCGCATAACTGGACTAGACACGGTGGTATTTAGAGACGTTTCGCAGGACTCGAACTAAGCTCTCCAGTTGGAAGCTAAATGTGCTACCTCTTAGCTATCTCGGCACAATATTACAAAGTACCAAAGGTAGCTAATATGGAAAATTAATATAATACATCATGAATGCTTATATATATATATATATATATATATATATATCGACCCACCATTATTAACTGTTTCACCCCATCTTTTTTAATTAACGAGTACTCTAAATTATTCTCTTTTCAATAAAGCCCAGTCCCTTTTTCCAAAATGCGACCAACAA
Organism: Dolomedes plantarius; assembly: GCA_907164885.2. NCBI lineage: Eukaryota > Metazoa > Arthropoda > Arachnida > Araneae > Dolomedidae > Dolomedes > Dolomedes plantarius. Next base: position 66,599,372 of record OU015491.1, read on the forward strand.
GTAAACGAATTAACTAACTAGTTTGTCCCGTAAGGCACGCGCTGAAAGTCCGGTGCCTATGTTTTAGGATTATTCAGAAACCACGTATCTTGAATGTTTGGAATCTTGAGTTATGGCTCACTTGGTCAAGTCGGATGATCGGCCCTGGCCAGTTAAAGAAATGCTAACGCTTAGCGTCACGTTAGCGCACCCATGGTTGAAAAGATGGGACAGAGGATTTTTGCTCTCTCTCTGCTTCATTCCTTCCTTGCCTTGCTCTCTTGCTGTCCTGACCCACGTTCTCTCGTCCCTTGTCCACATATTGCTCCAACGGTACTATGATGTAAAGTCTGCTTTCTTAACGCGCCCCTGTAGGGACTGATAGCGTTACTATTGTGAGTGTCCGGCCTTAAATGTTCCTGTGCTTAGCTGAATGTCTGCTGAATTATACCGTCGAGTTTTTGAATAAATAAATTCCATGGATACTGTTCATGTGTCGCGTCTCTGTTCTGTATGTTCCTCAATGCCTTTCCGCTCTGTGGTTTTACCTTCCCGATGTGTAAATGGCTCTCCTGAAATAGTATTCATCTCATCGCTCTGGCTACATCTACACTGTCGTGTTTCACGTCCTTTACATAGTTTAAATCAATCATGCGCGTAAGGCCGATCTCATTATATATATATATATATATATATATATATATATATATATATATATATATATATATATATATATATTATATATATATATATATATATATATATATTATATATATATATATATATATATATATATATATATATATATATATTATATATATATATATATATATATATATATATATATATATATATATATATGCGTGTGTGTATTTATTTTACAAATGCCAGACATTTGGCCACTATGACATTAGACTAAGGACTCTCCAATACATCAAACCAAGGGATTTAAAATAGCTTCATCAAATCTTTATTTTATTTTTTCAAGGAAAAAGAGTTTTCTATATCTTATGCATTTTTGAAAATACAAATTTGAAATTACCTTTAGAAGCATTCCTGCATTATTTTTTATTAGTAGGCCATTTTCCCCCAAAATTCATTTTTAACTGATTGAATTACTACAGGAAAGAATTTTTAACTCATTTTTGAAAAAAAATATGTAGAATGCTATTTTTCATTCGAAATCAATCACATAATGTGATTCAAGCTCTATTAGGAGTTTTAAAAAATTGTGAATTAAAAACCCGTCATTACTGACCTCAGATTTAGAAAGACGAAAATAATTTCATTGGATTCCAAGCTATAAATTTACTCAGTGAAATGCATTTATTTTATAAAAAAAAATATTAACTATGCTTGTAAAAATTATTAAAATTAAAGAACTTTTTATTAAATTTGTCATAGCTTTAAATCCTCGAAATGAATGAAAACCATTGGATTATCATAAAAAAATTCAAAACTGTAGCCCGTCATGTATGCTTATGAAAATATATTACCGTGTTAAAGTATCTCATTTATTTTCTCGATCGAAAACTGGTCAAGAAGTTAACTTAGTTTTGCATCATTAATTTCAGACAATTTTCATCAAAGAATGCTGCTTTTTATACACTAAAATTAAACCACGTGCTCTACCAAGCATGACAAGGTCATTCTTCTGCTTCAAGAACCAATTACTACACGTAAAAAAAGTAATATATGACCGTAAAATCACGGTAACTGAAAAAATAAACTTTTTTTTATTTCTCGACTAGAGATTAATGGTTATTTTTTGTTTAATATGACAAACGTAATAGATGGAGTTGTCCGTTACAATTTCACAATACCTATTGACTCAGACGTAAAATCTTTGTGTTCTTCTAAACAAATATATTGTTGCTCTTCTTTCGTCAATATTTGTGAACAACGACTCCAGATAACAACAACACAAGTTTATTGTTTTATGTATAATTAAAAAAAATAACAAACATCACAAACGGTCACTTAGGTTTGGTTTGAAGCGCTACGGTAAATTTTTGCTACACGAGGGGTAATTAGACCGGGACCTACTGCTTAAAGTTGTTTCCAAACGGCTACAAACGTCTATGTCAAGATTGGGATTCGAACCCACAAACTTTGGTACCGACTGCCAGCGCCCTAACCATTTGGTCATCATCAGGCTTCTGTCACTTAAGACTAAGCAAAAACCAACAAATAGATTTCAGGTTTCACACAATAGATAAGTGCACTATAACAGCCGTCGCAGATCACACAGAACGACCGAGTTCCAGCAGAGAAATGAATTACTCTAAACTGTAACAGCCGAGTTGTGCATTCTTATATACCCTTGGCGATATTCTCAATTGTTCTAGCAATGGAAAACACTCAGAACTCAATAACCAAGCCACTTAAGGGAAAAGTCATTGGTCTCCAGACATCCCAAAAATCGTCAAATTTGTCGTCAAACTCGCCAAAAAGTCACAGATTAAAATTTTACACTTAATGAGATTAAATAAATGGTACATAACGGCATTTAACACAAAATAAAAGTTAATTTAGGAGAAAAGAGGAATACTTACAAATATATAGAAATATTGACAGTGATTAACAACAATATATATTTTAATTACCAATAATTAGTAAAAGTATCAAATGACCTGAATTATATTCTACTTAATTACAGCGTTCTGAAAGTACTCTTAGATCGAGACGTAAATTATTAATCGTTTCAATCGGGGAATAAATTATGTTTTACGCAATCTTTACTAATATATATCAATACTTCCGAATATACTGTTTCTGTCCGTCACAGGTGTAAAATGTAGCAAAAGGTACTTTAAAATCCGCAGACTTTGGAAAAATTGAAGCAATATTTCCTTGTGAAATGGAACCTATACCATACATCAGTATGAACATGTACTAAAGCTACAGGTAATAAATTAACTGCTGTAAATTAAAGTTTGAAAACTACAGTTTTGAGAAGGAATTCTCACAGATTCTACTCTAGTTGTGGTATCCAAAACGGAAGATAGTAAGACTGAAGTTTCACATAGGTGTTTATAAATGAACTAGCTGAAAACCCGCACTTCGCTACGGAGTACATTCAAATTAAATACAATGGTCAATGTATGCAATTAATTAAAAATAAATAAATGCATATATATTTATAATAAATACGACGATTAATGTATACAATTGGTGTAATCTAATATATAAAAATGAATGTTTGTATCTCTGTAATTGTATAGTAATCCACAGTTTAGGAGCAACGATCGTGAAATTTTAAATACAGGCGTCTTTAAAAACAGCCGAGGGTCTGAAGAACTTCAAAAATCGAAATTAATTACCGTTGATTTTTAATTAATAAAAAACCACAATTTTGAAACTAAATGTAAGCGGTTACACTTTGTGGCATCATCCCTCTGAATATGGCGTCCACGTTAGGGTTAGTTGACAGCGAGCGAAAAGATAAAAATAAATAAAATCAAAAAGTTTCAAGTTATATATTAAACCAGAATAATAAATGAAAATAATAATCTTTCAAGTCAGATTTTATACTTTAAGACATTTCGATTAACGATCGTCGTTTATTTTCGCCGTGTTATTTTGTAAACAAACGTTCTCTGTTGCCATTTTCATTTCAGACATTTCTTATTGAAACGATGTAATGCGTAGTAAATGCGTTAAATATTTCTTATCTAAAATTTATATTTTAAAACATTTCAGTGAAATTAACATCGTCTTCAGATTATAAACAGACGTTATTTGTTGCTATTTTCATTTTAGAAATTTCTTATTAAAATGATGGAATTCTCCGATATATTTCCATAGTGGAGATTTAGACACATTACAGAATTTAAAAAAAAAAAAACCTTTTGTGTAATTTATATATTTGTATGTGTTTAATTATATCAAGTGACTCTAAAGTGGGCGTGGCATTTTTTCCACTAGCGTGAAAAATCAGAATAATATTGAATTATTTAATTTTTTTTTTTTGCTCATCAGACGACAGTAGCAGCGAGTGGCAGTAGTTACACAAGTTTGAATTTGAAACATTGTTTTGTTGTTTCCTAAAAGAAGCAATAATCCGTTACTGTATTTTATATTGTTCTTAATTTTATAATTCACGATGTACTTTTAAAAGCATAAAAATTAGTATATCTTAACTAAAAAGAATCATTCTAAACTTAAGCACAGTTTTGCGATTTATTTACGGTTAACTATGTTTGTGTTTAGCTATTCCATTTGTTTGTTTTAAAAAATGATTTTTTAAAGGTTTTTTTTGGTGCTTTATGGTAAAATAGCACTTAAAAATTAAAAAAAAGAAACAAAAACTTAACTGTAAATAGCATACTTTTTCTATAAATTGGTCAATTTGAAGTAATTTTTATTGAAATTTAGCTAAAATGCCTATAACTGCATAAAAATCTTAATGCTACTATTTTAATTTCCCAAGCACAATTCTAAAAATGTTATAAAATACGCAGCCCTACTTTCCGATTTAGTACAAGAATTTAAAATTGATTTCAGGACTTCGGGGAAAATAAACAATTTTTGTTTTTGCATGTTTTCTATTCTATTTACAGTCGATATAGATATAATACTAGCAAATTGTCAAATGGAATGCATAGAGTTGCAATCTGACATTTAACTTAAAGAGAAATTCAATCGAGTCTCTTTGTTGTACTCATAAATCATACCTGCCCAGATATAAATATCCTTCACTGCATAGTCAAGCGTTATTCTGGTCATCAACGTTTGGAAGCACGTACATCTGAGAACAACTATTTTCAAGAGTTTCAACTATTTTGATGCACACTAAGAGTCAAATTCGAACCAAAATTTATTCGTTGTTTTTTAGTATTGATGTGTATGACATTTCCCATCCCTTTTTTATACTATGTTTAATTTTTCATGCAGAGTTCACAAGGCAAAAGACAATTTGACAATTTTACTTTTCAGCTTTTAGTGATGAAAGGCTGAATCTATCTAAATTCTGAGATGTGTATAACATTTCACATGTTTTTTTCCTATGCTATTTATACTGTGTTTAGTTTTTAAGTTGACTTTGGTTAACAAACATTCATATTGAACCCCGAATCAAGAAACGAGAAACATAGTTTATGAAGGTACTTCAGATGATATTTGGATCAGTTTAATTGAACAGAGATTTATATGGAGTTTAATAAGGACAGAATGTTTCTATTATTGCTACAGAATCTTGCATTTATGGTGCGTGTAGCCCAAACTGCAGATTTCTGTTAATTTTTTCATCAGTCAGTGCCTTTAACAAATACTTTAATACTTTATTTATATATTTTTTTGGCTACAGAATCCTGCATTTATGGAGGTATTTATATGGACAATTAGACATTTTTACTTTTAAGCTTTTAGTGATTTATTATAAATGTATATATTTTATGATATTTATACTGTTATTAAATCTATGTTATTTATACTGTGTTTAGTTTTTAAATTACTTTCTGTTAACAAACATTAGACAATTTGACATTTTTAATTTAAACTTGAAAAATGAAAGGCTGAATCTACTAAAATTCTGAGATGTGTATAACATTTCACGTTTTTTTTAAATGTTATTTATGCTGTGTTTACTTTTTTAATCAATTTTGTTTAACAAACATTCGACAAAATGACATTTTTACTTTTCAGCTTTACTTTTTAAAACTCTTAACTTTCCAAGAGACAATTTCACATTTTTTCCTTTTCAGCTTTTAATGGTTTATTATAAATGTATATATTTTATGTTTTACTTTTCAGCTTCTTTTGCTCCAAAGATGAAAGGTTAAATCTAGATGAATTCTGAGGAGTTAATTATAAATTTATATATTTTTATATTGGATTTTTTAAAAATTATTTGGGTGTATAACATTTCACATGCTTATTTTTCTATGTTATTTATACTGTGTTTAGTCTTTAAATTGATTTTGGTTAACAAACATTCGACAAATTGACATTTTTACTTTTCAGCTTTACTTTCCAAAAGACAATTTGACATTTTTCCTTTTCAGCTTTTAGTGGTTTATTATAAATATATGTATATTTTATGTTTTACTTATCAGCTTCTTTTGCTCCAAACATAGAAGGTTAAATCTTGCTAAATTGTTTAGATTTTAAATTGATTTTGGATAACAAACATTCCACAATTTGACATTTTTACTTTACAGCTTTTAGTGGTACAATGATGAAAGACTGCATCTAACCAAAATACTGAGATATGTATAACATTTCACATGCTTTTTTTTTTTTGCTGCTATGTAATTTATACTGTGTTAAGTTTTTAAATTGATTTTGGTTAACAAACATTCCACAATTTGACATTTTTACTTTACAGCTTTTAGTGGTACAATGATGAAAGACTGCATCTACCAAAATACTGAGATATGTATAACATTTCACATGCTTTTTTTTTGGTTATGTAATTTATACTGTGTTAAGTTTTTAAATTGATTTTGGTTAACAAACATTCCACAATTTGACATTTTTACTTTACAGCTTTTAGTGGTACAATGATGAAAGACTGCATCTACCAAAATACTGAGATATGTATAACATTTCACATGCTTTTTTTTTGGTTATGTAATTTATACTGTGTTAAGTTTTTAAATTGATTTTGGTTAACAAACATTCCACAATTTGACATTTTTACTTTATAGCTTTTAGTGGTACAATGATGAAAGACTGCATCTACCAAAATACTGAGATATGTATAACATTTCACATGCTTTTTTTTGGCTAATTTATACTGTGTTAATTTTTTAAATTGATTTTGGTTAACAAACCTTCTTAAAATTCCGGGCAACGCCGGGTACTTCAGCTAGTATATATATATATATATATACATATATATATATATATATATATATATATATATATATATATATATATATATATATATATATATATATATATATATATATATATATATATATATATATATATATAAAAGAAAATCGTAAGGGATATTTTTAAAGACAAAGTAATATAGAAGAAAATATTGAAATTAAATCTAATAGGACATACTAAAGAATATAGTACAGTTAATATAGTATAGAATGAGTAATATATGTTTTGCTGTACTTTAATATTTTTTGTATAATATCCAATTGTCAGCTGCATTTGAAAGAAAAAAAATATTTTTTGGGGATATTTCGCTGTTATCAAGTGACGATAAATTTATTTGAAGTACCAGAAAAAGAAATCACGTGATCAGCATTTAATAAATTAAATTCTAGAAATTTATCTTAAAAAATTCACGAAAAATCAGAAAATGGAGGTAAAGATCCGAAAAAGATTTCATTTTAAAGGAATTTTTATGATCTTTTTCGTGATATAAATTTTATAACCCTCAAATTATTATTTTAAATGAAAACTTAAAAAAAGTCCCTAAAACAGCTCAAAAATTTTATTTTAAAAAATCCAAGAAAAATTTTTCAAAAATCTTTCTTGGTTTACCCCTATACCACAAGAAGAATCCCCATGCAAAATTTCAGCCCTTTAGGTCCAGCGGTTTGGTCTGTGCGTTGTATGCCAGTCAGTCAGTTACTGAACTGTTTTATATATATAGATTGCCAAGAGAAACATATTTCAAATGTAACTTCTGACTTTTCAAACATGTGTGTTACAACTTCACGATTGAACTAAAAAAAAATATGAAAAACACAAAATGCATGGAGAGAAACATATATATACGAGTATTACATATAGGGTATACACAAGTTTGTTTTGTTTTTATCCCACGTCGGTAGTAATTTGTTGAGAGTTCAACACATCATGACATGGCGAAATGAACATCGCAGTATAATAAAAAAGGGTAGCAGTGACAAAAGTCTGGCTGCGTAATATTTTGTAGTTAGAATCAAAGTAACGATAAATTTATGTACCTTAAATTTATGGAACTTTATATATTATTCGAAGAATGGTTGTTGGTTTTTCCTGAAACGTGCAACTTGAGGGAGTACTTACATTTACGAATATATACCACAATATGAATTAAACATACTCTATACAGTTTTTCTTTATGTAAAGTGAACTTTATTCTAACTTGGTGTGTTTACAGGTCTTTATTTTACTTAAGGCCAAGAAAAAACTTTTCGACAATTTTTCTTTTCTTAACGAGTTGACAATCTACACATTCTGTTTGTTTGTAGGAAAGGTAATTATTAACCTTAAATAAATAAATACCAAAGAAATGCAGTGTTATTGTTACATAGGATTATTAGTATGCTTAAAATAATAATACTTATTATTACTATAATTATTGTTATTATTAGCGGTAGTCTATTAGAGACGCAAAACTTAATAGTGACAATTAAAATGATAAAGTGTATAAATTCCTTTGGCTTTTAATTCGACAAACTATCAGTGTGTCTAAGATGACATTAATTTCAAATTATTATTTCTTTTATTAATGACGTTAATTATCATAGCTTTCAAATAAGGTCTCATATTCATTTGAATCATTTGGGTCTAATCAGTCTGGGTTAAAATTAATAAATTTATTTCTCTGGAATGTTTATGTAAAATAGGGAAAAATTCGACTCATGGAGCAAACAACATAACACCTGTTTAATTGTCATGAATTGAATTCATAAGATTACAAAATTAAAGATTAGAATCCACGGAACTTTAGACTTTTCTTCCCAAATTGTTTTTTATGATTTTTAACTAAGCGATGAATAAAGCTTCATGCAATTTCTTCTTTTTTTTATTTTGCCAACAGTGTCGTATTCGGCTGGCGTTTTACTCTTTAATTAAAAATAGTTTTCTGTTTTTGGCCATTAAGTATCATACTATCCTACAATATATTCTATTGTTAGATTGTAATTAACCATAAAAATGAATGCCTTGTTAAAGAATGTGATTTTTCTAATTGTTATGTCATTTTATTTTCCTTTAAATAAATTAATACATTTTAATCCTAATAACAGAAACTAATTTTTGTGGCTAGTAGATAGCACTGTTATTCTCACTTGAATCTGCGGATACTAAATTATATCGGCGTCTTATGTAGATGTAAAGCTAGATTAGTGTGTGTGTAAAGAAAGTTTATAAAGATATCTATTTTGAAGCACTTTAAGTTCAACAAAATTTGTTTAGTTTACAAAACACAACAATATGGGTTTTTAACTAGTGTCGCAGTAATAACCTCCTTAGAATAAACGTGTAGTTCGCCTCCATTCAGAGACTTTTAATTTATTTTTTGAGTCCCTTTATTAATTTGAGAACTAGGAGTGTAATCTTCCCCAGTTGATGCAGAAGATGATGCCAAAAAATTTCAGTATTTTTATTGGACATTCAGTATTTGTGTTACTTTGTATTTGATTATGTTTTTCCATGAGTAATGAACTACACAGGAGATAAAAATGTCATTCTTAAACAGGAAGATTCAGAATTTATTTTTATAATATGAATTGCATTGTGACAGTGTAAATTTTGAAGATTTTTAGTTTTGATTCAATCTAAAGCCTATTATGAATCTTAAAACCCCTTTTTTGTAAGATTGGGAAAAGTCTTAATAACAAAAATTGAGAAAAAAAGTTTTACATATTATGATGTGAATGCAATGTGAGACCGTAAGTATTTTGAAATTTTGAATATTACTGATTTTTTGTGAATCTTGATACCCCCGTTTATCAGCCTCTAGAAAAATGTTCAAAATTCTAAAGGGAGTGGTTTATAAATACAGTGATTTCAGCTTTTAAGAATCACGTTTGTTATTACTGTTTTTGATTCTTATAAGCGGTTGATTCTTATAGCCGTAATTTAGGTTTTTGGACAGGAACACACACACCTATATATACATATATTAGATAATTTACTATAAAATACTCTTTAATTTACGTTAATTATCTTTTATTAAAGTTATTTATATAATTTTAAAAATACAACTTAATTTCTAGACCTATAAGTAGATGCACGTGATTATAGTAAGAGAAGAAAAAAATCCAACATTTCTTACAACATACCTGCTTAACAGTTTAACATTTCAACTACAGGAAGGGTGCAAGAAAAAGTTTTCTATGGTAGTTTGACGTAATGAAGTTTTCAGGAGGCTCTTTATACCTCTTTCAATACCAATAGTTTCAGACCAAAAATTCACCTTCTAGCTTGCGTTTCACGGTTTGATAACGTGCTGAATCTAATAATATCACGTTTGCCTAAGTGATAGTGGACACTTCCCCGAAGATTTATGTGTTTCAGGGTTCAGGAAGCCGCAACCAGGATATGGGAGGTGGGAAAAAGAGTCCCTGTCTTTGTTTGTAAGTGGAGAAAAGTGAAATCGGATCCGCACGGGGAGGATGCCGGTGGGTCAAGCTAATAGGACAGTGTTTAACTTAAGCGTTTAAGGGGAAACTATTATGTTATGTATAACAAAGAAAGGGATGCATTTCTCGACTGTATTCCATCCCATCTTATCACTCTTTCTTATAAAAAAATAAAGAAAGAACTTCGTACCTTTTGAGGGTTTAGGCGGCTTTTTTGGAAAAATGAAAGGAAAGCGAAGAGTGTAAACTGATTTTTAAAACCGGTGGATTGATTCTTTAAAGCGAAAATTTTAACATGCAAATAATGCATTTGTTTTTGTTTTTGCGATATTGATACTTATAAACGGTTGATTCTTATAACTACTGACCACTATAAGCGGTGGTTACTGTATATGCCTACTCATGATCTGACCCTGTAAATAACCTTTTTTATTTATCAACGGTTATTTAAAGATGATGTGTATTTTGCTGATTGTTTTTTGGAGCTTGCCCCTAGGACAAGCCACCTGCAAAGTATAAAATCAAAGACTTCTACACTTAAATGTTATGTAAAGGCATTTATATTTACAATTCCTTCAGTAATCCACACCTCGAAAACTCGCTTACATTTCTCTAAGTAACTTTCTATCTGACATATTCGTTATTATGTTTTTCTTTTTTTGCAGACCAGATTCGGTCGACCAATTCTCGTCATCATTTTTCTTAATATAAAGATGAACCATAAAAGTATTTCTTCATTTGTCATGTGACATTTGTCATGTCATAATGTCTTTTAAAAATTGTATTTTATATTATATGGTTACATCACGCTCGAACTAAAAATCACCTATAAAATAAAAATCGCCAACGTACAGGGTGACAATTATTGAGCTACACGAAATAAAAAATCAAATTTTAAAAAACTGCAGAATTAAAAAATTTTATTTGAAAACTAACTGCAGATAGGCAGATTTAGTTTATGACATGTTCGATATGCTTGCCTTCAATGGCTATGATGTGGCGCAGACGAAGAGCGAAATTCTACAAAACTCGCCGAAGCGTCGACACAACGATGCTTTCGATGACCTCCCGAATCGCTGTTTTGAGCTCAGCGATGGTTTCGGGGTTATTTGCGTAAACTTTGTTTTTAATATTGGCTGGGTAGCCCAAAGCCAGAATGCGCTCTCCAAAAGGCTTTTCCAAGACTTCAAACACTCTATTGGCCCAATGTGGTCGTGCTGCGTCCTGCATGAACCTCACCTTTTCAAAATCTGAGTAACTTTGGATAATGGGGATATTTTTTCAAAATTTTGACATATCTTTCAGAAGTCGCCGTGCCTTCAATGAATATCGCACCGATGATTTCCTTTGAGTCGCAATCGGACTGTTATTGCTCAAATAAAAGTCCTTGGTAATGGATATACGCTCAGAAACGCTGTGTTTCTACGTTTTGAAAGAAAAATGAACAACAACAACAATACGATGCGCATGCTAAAAAAATCCCAACATGGCCTGCAATCAACCGCCAAGTTTTCACTGAAGCTCGCCAACGATTCAAAAGTTATGGAGTTTCTTTTCATATAGCTCAATAATTGTCACACTGTACCTAGGCACTGTGGAACTACGGTCTTGTTAGTTCCTATATAAAACGCAGTCAATGACTCTCCTTTGGTAGAGGAAAAATCTCTCTGAGAGGAAATTCTCTGTATATCCTGTAGGGCCTTGAAATTTTTAAGGGTAGACTTACACGTGAATGCAACCCAAAATGGAAAGGAAAGAAACAATTTCTATGATTTGCATAGTAGAATTTACGTATGAAGACAACGTAATGCATTTTGAGTTTTATGGATTGTCTGTTAATAATACAGTGTGTTCGAAAAATAATGATTGGCTTTCAGATGGCTAGAGCTATGCAACAAATCATGTTGCAGACATAAGTTGTTGTATATTAATTCAATTGGTTTGTATTTCTTAATGTAGATGGCGACACAGAGTCTGTGTTCGTTTTGATGATGTGTAGATTTTGTGAAGTCACTATGAGCTCTACCTGCCATATTGAGTGTGTGCTTTGATGTTCAACGAGATTGAGTGTGATTTAACTAGAGGTGAACGCTGGTTGTTCATATTCTAGTGTATTGAGTGTTGTAGCGCAAAAAGTTTTAAAGTTTAAGAGTTATTAAAATTTCGTTCGTTTTAGTGAGGTTGTTTATTAACCAAGATAGTACAGTCAACTTGTGTTACCACAACGTTCCGAACCAGCTAAGAAATATTCATTGGTCAAGTCCGCCGGAGATATATTGCTTGGAATTTAGAATTGTGTTTTGTGTTTTCAAGTATTTAAGTTGAGCGTCAGCATCAACGTTTGTGATTCATCTACCTTTAATGGTGCTATTATTTGTGCAATCAACTCATTTTCAAGAGTGAATTTCATTTGTTTTTGGATTACGCCACGTAAGCAGTTGTGCGTGAATCATCATATAGGGTGAGTGACTTATTTGACTTATATCCTGCTTGTTTGAAAATGGAGAAGCTTAGGGTAACTAAAAAGGTTTTGAAATCTGGTTTAACGAGACTAGCGTCAAAAATTGAAAGTTCCGATAATTCTACAGACGCGCTGTATTATAAACCTAAATTGCTAGAGTTGGAGGTTAAGATGTCTGAACTTTTCCAGTCATTTTTTGAAATTTGTAAAGAGGAAGAATTGGATGAATTTATTAAAGAACAGGAGGAAGTTCGTGATGTTATTGATAGACTTAATTTGTTATTTATCAAAGGAATTAAAGCTGATTCCAATACTTCACAATCTGCACAAAAGGAAAAAATCAATGTTAGACTTCCAGAGATTCCGGTTCCACATTTTAGTGGAGGAAATCCAGTTGAGTGGTTGAGCTTTAAGGATTTATTTTCGGCCTGTGTCACTCAAAACGAGGCACTCTCGCCAGCTCAGAAATTACAATATCTGAACGGTGCATTGAAGGGTGATGCCCTGCGAGTTGTGAATACGCTTTCTATTACAAATGCGAATTTTGATATAGCCTGGTCTCTTTTGGAGGAACGGTACGCGAATAAGAGGGAGCTGGTGTTTACAATAATTAAACAGTTTATGAACTTGCCATCTGTAAATAATGAATCTGAAAACCAACTATTGAATTTAATTGATTCTACAAGAGAATGCATTCGCTCTCTTGAGAGTTTACATATAGTTGTTAAGGGGTTTGCAGAAACTCTGTTCGTGTATATTGTTCAACAAAAATTGGATGCAGCAACACGAGGATGGTGGGAGAGAAAGTTAGAGGATGATAGTCTTCCAAAGCTGGAACAGTTGTTGAGTTTTTTGAAATTTCATGCGGGTACGCTACAGCCGAGTAGAGTACAAAACAAAAGGTCAATCCAGTCAAGGGTTTCAGCATTTTCTTCTGAATGCACGAGTCCTCTCTGCGCATTCTGCAATGTTAATGATCATTCTATCAATAAGTGTCAAAATTTTCTGAGATTAAGTGTTCAAAAGCGTGTTGAATTTGTGAAGGCAAACAAATTGTGTTTTAATTGCATGCAAAAACACAGAGTTGAAAATTGTAAAAGCAGCTACACATGTCGAAGGTGCTTCAAGAAACACCATACAGTTTTATGTTTTAGGAAGCATTCTGAAAAGCATCCCAGCGTTGATAGCTCATTTTCAGTTAACGCTCCAGTGTTTGTGCCTCAAAGTGTTCCTTCAAATAGTGCTTCTATAGCCAACGAGTCAGCTAATCAAAAATGTACAACTAATATAGCATCTTGCGTATCTTGCTGTATCTATTGTCAAGAGTGTCGAGTGCTGCTGGATCCTGGTAGTCAGGCCTCATTTATTTCTGAAGCATGTATAACTAGATTGGGGCTACCTAGAAAACGAGCTAAGATTCAAATTTCGTGTCTGGGTACAAACAGTTCTTGTTCGAATGGTTCGTCTGATATTGTGTTTATGCCTCATTTCAGTTCGAGCCCTGTGTTTAAGACCTCTGTGTATGTCTTAAATAAAATCATTGGTGAGCTTCCACATTTTGATCTAGACAAAAAGTATGAGGAGTTATTCAGTGACTTGGTTTTGGCAGATCCGACTTTTTTTAAAATGGGCCCTGTTGACCTTCTTTTGGGAGTCAATATTTCTTTACCCATGCTTCTGGGTCAGACAATCAACCTTGGTGACGGTATGCCTTTTGCTGTGAAATCACAGTTGGGATGGATTGTTTCGAGCAGTGTTCCATTCCCTTCTAGCAGCTATCCAACCATTCATGTGAATAACATTCAAGTTGACTTGGATAAATTGGTGTCCAACTTCTGGAAATTGGATTCAGTTCCAGTTGCAAGCAAGTTAACCGAGGCTGAGCAGTCTTGTGAGGATTTTTTCGTCACTACTCATTACAGAGACCAGAGTGGTAAATATGTAGTTAGGTTACCATTTCACACTTCACCTACTGAATTGGGCGAGTCGAGACAAATGGCTCTGAGGCGTTTCTACAGGCTGGAGAGAACCGTTTCTTCCAAACCGGACATCTATGATCAGTATAGACATTTCATGAAGGAGTATTTGGATCTGGGCCACATGGAAGAGTTGTCTGATGTCGAGAACACTGACTTTAGTTACTACTTACCACATCATTGTGTTCTGAGGCCGTCCAGCACAACTTCAAAATTGAGAGTGGTATTTGATGCATCTGCTAAAACTTCTTCTGGTCTATCTTTGAATGACCTTCTGATGACGGGACCTAGAGTTCAGAGTGAGTTGTTTCCTATTCTTCTTCGTTTTAGAACCTTTCCAATTGCACTCTGTGCTGATATTGAGAAGATGTTCCGCCAAATTAAGGTTCACCCTGCTGACACTGATCTTCAGAGAATCATTTGGCGTGATTGCCCTCAACGACCCCTTTCCACGTTCAAGTTAACAACAGTCACTTATGGAATGGCTTGTTCTCCTTATTTGTCGACTAGAGCTTTGAGACAGCTTGCCCTTGAGGAGTGTGACACTTTCCCTTTGGCTTCTGCTAGTACTCTGAGAGACTTTTACGTGGATGATCTCCTAGCGGGATCGAATTCTGTGAAAGATGCCAGGGAGCTTGTGAAGCAGATGCTTAAGATGATGGAAAGGGGCGGCTTCAGGCTGAGAAAGTGGATTTCAAATTGTCCTTCTGTACTTGATAGTGTTCCTGAGATAGCTTTGCAACCTAATTCTCAAGTGAAAATCGATAGTGGCAGCGATGTTAGAGTTCTGGGAATCGTGTGGTGTCCAATTACTGACATGTTCAAATTTTCAGTTGCCATTTGTGATCATAAGGAATGTACCAAGAGAACGATCCTTTCTGAAGTAGCAAAGATATTTGATCCATTAGGATGGCTTGCACCGTCAGTAGTTTTTTCTAAGGTATTCCTACAAGAGCTCTGGCAACACAATTTGAATTGGGATGTTCCAATCAGTGAGTCACTCCGATCCAGGTGGGATGAGTTCCATTCTCAACTGCCTCTTCTTGAGAACTTCCAGATCCCCAGATATGTACTATGTGATCAATACAATAACATTCAAGTTCATGCATTTTGTGATGCGTCTGAAAGGGCGTATTGTGCAGTCATTTATCTGAGATCAACTAACCCGAATTGTGAAGTTACTGTGTCTATTCTAACTGCAAAAACAAGAGTTGCTCCAATGAAAACTCAGTCGTTGCCAAGACTGGAACTGTGCTCTGCATTGCTACTTGCCACTCTTCTTGAATCTGTATTATCTGCTATTGAGCTTCCAGTTAGCAGTGTTTATGCTTGGACTGATTCAAGGGTTGCTCTTGCTTGGATCTGTTCCGAGTCTCGTCGCTGGCTTCCCTTTGTAGCCAATCGCATTGCCAAAATACAAGAGGCTACTCAAGGTGTCAAGTGGAATCATGTGATTGGCAGCCAGAATCCAGCAGACTGTGCCACTCGTGGACTACTTCCTTCTGAGATGATCAATTGTGAGCTGTGGGTGAAGGGCCCTAAATGGCTCCAACAACCTAATTTCGAGTTTAGTGAATCTTCAGAGGAGTCATTTTTATTTAATGAATCTCATCTGAGAGAAGAGAAAAGGAATAGTGTTATATCACTTTCCTTGAGTAAGGATTTAGATCTTATTTCTAGGTTCTCTTCGTGGTCAAGATTATCTAGAGTGACCGCTTGGTGTTTTCGGTTCATGAGAAATTGTTCAAAAACTCCTAAGAAGAAAGCTGGGGTTCTTACATCTGAGGAGCTTGAGGCGGCAGCTTCACTCATAATTAAAATCGCACAATCAGAGGCATTTTCTGAAGAGCTTGCTTGTTTGCAGAAGGAAAAGCCCATAAAATCAAGGAGCAAAATTCTGTCTCTGAATCCCTTTCTTGATGATAAGGGTATCATAAGAGTTGGGGGTAGACTGGGAAACTCGAATCTTCCTCTGGATAAAAAGTATCCAGTCCTCCTTCCTAAAAAGCATCATGTGACAAGCTTGATTGTGAGGCATTACCATATCACACAGTTCCATGCTGCTCCACAGCTGTTACTTTATACCATCCGGCAGAAGTACTGGATTCCTTGTGGTAGGGATGTGGTACGTCAGTTCGTGAAAAAGTGTGTTAAGTGCTTTCGTGTGTCACCAGTACCAGCCAGGCAATTGTTGGGCGACTTACCATCAAACAGAGTTACTCCTTCAAGGGTGTTTAATACTACAGGAGTTGATTTTGCTGGCCCATTCTTGTGTCGAGAAAGGTCTGGCAGAGGACGTAAATTATTCAAGATCTATGTTTCAGTTTTTGTGTGTTTTGCTACAAAGGCAGTGCATTTAGAGGTAGTGAGTGACCTTTCATCAAGGGCATTTATTGCAGCTCTTAAACGGTTTATTGCAAGACGTGGTAAACCGAGTGAAATCTACAGTGATTGCGGAACCAACTTCATTGGTGCAGATCGAAAGCTCAAGAGGTCACTCAAAGCATTATTGTCAGCTACTGACGATGATGGCATTCCAACCTTCGCAGCTTCGGAGGGTATCAGGTGGTCTTTCAATCCTCCGTCAAGTCCTCAGTTTGGCGGCCTCTGGGAAGCTGCCGTAAAATCTATGAAATTCCACCTCAAAAGAGTCATGGGAAATTCCTCGTTGACGTTGGAGGAGTTCTATACTCTGGTTGCTCAGGTGGAGGGCTGTCTCAATTCCAGACCCCTATGCCCTAGTTCTGATGATCCTGGTGATTTAACTGCCTTGACACCTGGGCATTTCCTTGTTGGCTCTCCTTTAACTGCTATCCCTGAGCCAAATATGACAGATTCTTCTCTTTCATGTTCACGCCGCTTTGAACTTGTACAAAGGCTTCTTCAGCAATTTTGGAAGAGGTGGAACTTTGAGTATTTGAGTTGTCTACAACAGCGTCCTAAGTGGTGTTCTTCCTCTGCCAATCTCAGAATCGGTGACCTGGTGCTCATTAAAGATGATAATGTGCCTTTATTAAAATGGCAGTTAGGACGTATAGTGCAAGTTCATCCTGGAACTGATAACAAGGTGCGCGTGGCTACCTTAAAAACCAAGAGTGGCGAATTCAAAAGACCTGTAATAAAGTTGTGTAAATTACCTGTTGAATAGTGCCATGTATTTGTGATCAATTCAGATGTAATTGTTTCAATGTGCATTCATTTCGCGTTTTATGTGTATTTTTAAACTATCTTTGAGATATTTCAATGTAAATTTTCTTTTATTTGCTTCAGTTTTGAATCCCTTGTGGGCTTCAAGGCTGGGGGTATGTTGTATATTAATTCAATTGGTTTGTATTTCTGAATGTAGATGGCGACACAGAGTCTGTGTTCGTTTTGATGATGTGTAGATTTTGTGAAATCAGTATGAGCTCTACCTGCCATATTGAGTGTGTGCTTTGATGTTCAACGAGATTGAGTGTGATTTAACTAGAGGTGAACACTGGTTGTTCATATTCTAGTGTATTGAGTGTTGTAGCGCAGAAAGTTTTAAAGTTTAAGAGTTATTAAAGTTTCGTTCGTTTTAGTGAGGTTGTTTATTAACCAAGATAGTACAGTCAACTTGTGTTACCACAACGTTCCGAACCAGCTAAGAAATATTCATGAGTCATACGTTAAATGAAAGAGAAACACCCCGAGTTTATGTGTGCGAATTCTTTCGTACAGGCTCCGACAGACTAGCTCCCGAAAATTCCGGAGAATTCCATTTTCCAGTTAGAAAGACCTCCTCCACAATTTGCTACAATCATGCGGGGAATTTCTTATCAAAACATTTCCTTAGCGATGGGTCAGACGAGAAAGGTGGATTGTCTTGCCCCCACGGTCTCCAAATCTTACCCCTATCGATTTATATTTTAGGGTTTATGCAAAAACACAAATGTATTATATTCATGCCCAAAATATGGACCATTTAAAAGAAACGATCCCTGAAGCTGTTTCGTCTATCACGTGGATGTTCTCTCCCGGGTATGGGAAGATATTGAGTATCGTCTTGACGTCTGCATGGCAACAAAGAGAGCACACATCGACGTCTGCTGAACAGAAAAGAAACTTGGAGATTTTCACTTCAGTTTAACGTATATTTCATCTCTCTACAATGCTTTGTCCCGAAGCTATAACCATTTAAAACCCCATCATTATTTTTGGGACACACTGTATTTATTTCCAATCAAAATAGAAATTTTGTGAAAAGCACAGTATACGGAATGTGGCTAGAAATATCTTATACCTACACATTACGGTAATGCTATTAACTAGCGTTGCTTGATAAAAGGGCACCTCTTAAATGTACTTGTAAAACTTTCGTAATTATATCATCGAAGTGAACATTGAACATGAATTGTCGTGTTCATAGTATGTTCGACGATCAGTTGAGAATATCACAAATCCAGGTAAGAAACAACGCGAGCTGGATTCGAACTGAAAAATGTATACTAAGATGATTAAACTTATTTTAAATAAGTTCGCTCTAATCTTTAAAAAAATATTTTTGTGTTCTTTCTGACCTAACTCCCTATCTTAAAGAAACTAAAAAGACTCAATAAAAATTCTAGTTTGCTCTTAAACTTGCATTAAATAGCACTGAAATCTATCAAGGCCTATTAACGTAACATGTTCAATATCATATATAGATATTCATTTCAAACCCTGATGTATTTTTAGGAGTTGCTTTAAGTTATGTAAATAAACAACCATTTTTATGAATTAATATTGATTACGTTCAACATAGTAATATAAAACCATACACCAATGCTCTATATAAGCAAATATGTAATAGAAATTTTACATGTTTAATGAAATATACGCTATGAAATATAAAATTAGTCAATAGCTCTTTTCTGAGATAAAATATCACCAGAAATTGAAACGTTACTCATATATGACTTATACTTATACTTTTGGCGTAGAAATTCATTTTAAAGGAGCCATAGGAATAAGATTCCAAGATTAAATTATTTTATATGCGAATTGTGTTTTCTATTATCTGAGATAGCGTATTCTCCTTTTCCTCTCGTCTCTATGTATCTTCAAAAATCATAACTGCTACCTATCTTGTAGGTTAAAAGAAAATATTTATAAACACTTCAGTGTTGATATCATTTCCTTGGCGAATTTTATTTAATTTTTTTTGTTTAGTTTAATTCTATACCAGATTTTCGGATTAAAGAAAAGACTACAAACTTGTTTGAAAAATAAGTATCTGCGAGAAGGCTATTTATTGTACAATTTATTGTGCGTTGGCTATTTATTTTACGACTATTTATTCATTTAATAAAGGAAAATATAAAAAATATCTATGCGACCGAATTTGATCTGTATCGGCTTTACCCCAGTTTTTGATTGAATCGTTAAAAAGCTAGAATTGTGATGGATAAATCTATAGAAAACCTAATCTATAGAAAACCCAATCTATTGGGTGAAGTAGCTAATACAAATTAGCATTCATCGTATGAATATTAATTTATTAATATGTTGTCAATTAATATTTTTAATACTTGTCTAAATAAACAATACACAATACTTAATTATAATAATATATGGAAAGGTATACAGGGTGTCCGGGCTAAAAGTATATAAAAGTTATGGCTTATAATTACGGAACTACCCATTAGAATTTTTAAAAAATAGTTAAATAGAAAGAACATCTCACCAAGTATTAATATCAGTCATATACTTCCAATCATTGTATCATACATTTCGATGTGTGTACCTTCTGTAGCACGACAAACGTCTAAATAGTAATCCAGTTCTCTCCAAGTGTTTCGCAGCATATCAGGAGTAATTACACGAATTGCTTGAATGATACTCTTCTTCAACACATCCACAGTTTCAATTTTTTGTTTTTACTCAACGGATTTAATGAATCCCCAAACAAAAGTGTCTAATATCTCCGGATATGCTACGAAACACTTGGAGAGAACTAGATTACTATTTAGAGGTTAGTCGTGCTACAAAAAGTGAACACATTGAAATCTATGATACTATCATCGAAATCTATTATTGATATTAAAACTTGCTGAGTAGTTTTTTTCTATTTAAGGTGTCTGCCTACGTTGAAAATGTCATTATTTGACTATTTTGGTCAATTTCTTTTTTTGAAAGAATCGTGAAATTCAATCTTTTTTCTTTTCAAAACTGTTTGCGTTGTTTCATTCTACATCAATTAGAAGCAGAGTTATAGCTATTTGAAAAAACATCTTCTGCTACAAAATTGAAGTGACAAGCAACTTTAAATGAGTTTTTTCTCAGAATTATGTTTTTTAGCCCTAATCTCTATGGTTATCATGATATCTCACATAATAATGTATATAATTTGATAAAATTTTCAGGAAATGTTTTAGATGCTTATTTTTAATGAAATGACGCACAATAATTGGTGTATAATAAATAGTTTTTTTTTTATTTGGGGCTGTTTTTTTAAGGAAAGGAGTGAAGAATCGGGGAAAATTTTCATATTGTAACATAAAATTGCATGTATTATTTTTGCATTTTAAAATTTCTCTTAGATTGTAGGTCATTTTGAAGATAACTGTCATATGTATCATGTGTGAGAAGGAAATTAAAACAGTAGCATTAGGATTTTGTGCAGATTGAGGGCTGTTTTAGCTAAATTTCCTTAAAAATTACTTCAAATTGACCAATTTATAAAAAGTATGCTATTTACAGGTAAGTTTTTGTTCCTTTTTTAATTTTTAAGAGCTATTTTACTATAAAAGACTAAAAAATCTTTTAAAAAACTATTTTTTTAAATTGACTCCGAACGTAGGCCGTCACCTTAAATAAATATTTTTAAATTCTAATGGATAGTTCCGTAAAAATAAGTCCTGACTTTTGGATACCTTTAGCCCGTACAGCCTGTATAATCCTGATACAGTCCGCACACATTTTGCGTTATCCATTTATTGATGCCTTTTGCAATTTACAAAGTATAATCCTTAACTTATTTCGATTATTCTGTTTCCCACATATTTTCAGATTCTTAAGGGGACAGTGGACCTTCAAACCTAGCTTTTTTTGTTTTGAATGGATTTGCTTGAAATTTGAATATGTGATTAGTACCATATATATGTAACATTGGTTAAAATTTAATGATGAAATATTAATAATTTATGAATTATGAATTATTAATTATACCAAAAATTGGCCTAATTAAAAATGTTCCATGTGCATTTCTTTTTACAGGATACCTTATAGAACTAACAATGAAACTTATTGCTTATTTTAAGCATTCATTAAAAATATAAAGAGAAAAAATAATAATAATGAAAACACACTTTTTATTGCGCAAAATACCTATAAATCATCTTTTCAAGTACAAAATTTAGAAATTCTGAGCTACGAAACATAATTATTTTCAATAAGATTTATTTGATATACAGTTAAGTATATAAAACTTAAATTTCAAAGCAATACGATAGTCAGAAATGCGCATGGAGCAGTTTGAATATTCGTATGACATGAAAATTTTTATTTTGAGAAAAACACATTTAAAGTTATTGCTATTAGTAACGACATAATATCTAAATTAAATACAAATGCCTATAAGTAGGAAAGTAATCACAGAATTAAAAATTATTTTTGCAACACATTCCTACTCGTCCGTAGTTTCAGAATTCAATAAAATAAAAATAAAATCGAAGTTTTGGACAAATTTCACAATTTTGAAAGTCCACTGTCCCCTTAACAAAAAAATGTGAATGATATGCTTATTCACAAAACAGCACTGATTAGTTATAATTAACAAAAGAATCGGATAAAAAATAAACTTTGAAAAGGAGAAAAAGACTTCAAATAGCAAGTAACTCTGACATCTACCTTCAAATAGGAGAGAAGTATTTTGTTATAAATCAAATTGCCTTGGCAAGCAGTAAAAATCAAACTTTATTTTGCGTATACAGCATACCCAACTTGGCGCTTAGAATTCAGCTCCTTCACTTTAATTTAGCGCTAAGAGATGCTAGTTAAGAGTGATTGGGAGTATAAATTCAGCCTGCATCTTTTCCCCTTACACACGACCTATTAACAATTCTTGTGTAATCTTTGAAAAGGTTTCTCTGTTCTTATTTCGGAGGGCGTTTACGCTAATCGTCTGGGAATTCTTTTTCGAACGGGAAAAGGAAACCTTCATTTGCTATTCTAAATTGTTCGCTGGAAACCTACATAATTGTATGCTAATCGTTCTACATTAAGTAATTGAGAAATTTGCATTAATCAATTTCCGTGCCGGGTAGGTCAATCGTAAGACGTGTAACGAAGCATTTCAGTTTATTTCACTTCAGACTTGTTAAAATTACAGCCGCAAAAATTTTAAATGCTATTGTAAGAATTTAAATGTAATACATTTGCTCTCAGGTTAACGCAGGGAAGGAACTTAAAAAAAAATATTCACTCAAAACCCGTACATGATTTGTCTTAGAGTTTGCGACTTCGATTTTCAGCAGTAGAGGATCTAGCAGTACGTTTAAAAATAATATTCTCCCTTTGTACCTTTAAATTACATTCTAAAATTAAAGTTTATTTAACCTTTTCAGGGGTGCCGTCTGCACAGGGCAAACGCCTAGAACTAGTCTTTTATTCACTTGCATTGAATGTATTCCAGTTAAGTGAACAGAATAATTACAAGATAAAAGAACTTTTTATACACCATGTTTTTAAATTTTCTGTTGAATCATATAAACTTGACAATTCTATATATTAATAAATACTTTTAAAAAATTTTTTTAATGAATTATCCCATCAACTTGAAAGAAAATGAAGTTAATTGGAAGTTAACTTGCATATAACTTTTCGTTCCCGTTCCGGCCAATGGATGGCTGAACCAGTCTACAAAACAAAATTAACGGAAAATAACTGAAAATTAATTCAATTCTGCTTGAAGATGGCTAAAAGTAATAAAAAAATGCATTGTCATCGTGTTCTGAGCTCTTCTAAAATTTTAAAATGTCTAGCTAGTTGGGGAGTTAGTTAAAAATTGATTGCAAGATTTGTACTTGACAAACACATACACAAACACACAAACAAGAAAGCAAGTTAATAAAAACATGGTAAAAATAGTTACCGCTATTTTGGTGTAAAATTTCGATTTGTTTTAATTGCTCCATTTAAAAGGTCAATCTTTTAGCATTTTAAAACTGCTCTACTTTCTACCATCATTGGAGGAGTACTTATGGCCAATTTAATAAACCAAAAGCTATATTTAAAGACAGGAAGTCGTATGTTGAAACGCATTTAAAAGAAACTAATTTTTCAGTTCCTTTTGTAGATGAGAAAGCTAATAATTTAAAAAGATGTCATTATATTTTAATATAATTTTGCAATATGGTTTTACATGTTACTAACTATGTTTTTACTTTAAAGGTAAGCTATATATGCTGATTTATTCCTTCTACAGGTACCTGCACTTATATAAAATAATTTTAAAAAATCAGTGATTTTTTTCATTATTTTTGGTATATTTCAGAGATTTAAGGAAGTATTGTAACACTTCAACCTCAGAATACAGGTAAGTGTCGCAGTAGAATATCTATGGTGCCCGGTATAAAGGTCTAAATTCAAAAAAAGTTATTTTTAGATATTTGTTAGTATTGATAAAAAAAAAAAAAATATTTTGACTTGCATAAAAGGTTTAAGTTTATCTATTTTGTATACAAAAGTACATTGCTTTGTGCAAAAGACTCAAGTCGAAATTATATTTCTGTAATTGGTTATAAAAGCCAATAACTTGGTATATTTAAATCACTGTTTTTGACTTAAGTCCTTTATACCTGGAACCATAGATATACTATAAAGGATATTTTTCCAATGCGGCAGATGGTTTCTTGAACAATATCCTTACCGCCATAGTACACCGCAGTTTTACCAGTCATTTTATTATGTGGGAATCTTATGGGTGGACTAACATTACCTCCTATGAAGGGACAATACAAACGGTGTAATTTTTAATGGCGCAACGTCGAGATCCGATCACCCTCAGCACCGAAACCCAGCACGCCGTACCACAAGGCCGCCACAAACCTATAAAGGAAAATATATTTTGTTGAATTCAGTGTAGGGAATCTGCAGTAATCCCTCAATTGTACTATAAAAATCTATAAAATCTATATAAGCTATGTCTGTCGTGTCACTATTCCGGGTGAACCGGGCTTCCATTATAAAATTCGGCAAATTTTTGAAAATGTCGAAATCGATGTAATTTTTTTTTTCATGAAAGTACATAAATGTTACATATTTGGAAAGAGCTTTAAAAATTGATAATTTTTTCTGCGTACACTTATTCTGTTACTTTAATAGTTTTAGAGATATTTCAATTCAAATGCATACTCCACCGATGCGAAACGTAAACGCACCGTGATTCATTCACAACGTGATTCTCACTAAAAAATGAATCACTGGAAAGAAATGTTTCATCGTGTGTCTAATTTTTAATTATTTAAATCTTTTTATTAACTCGCTTTCTTATTTGATGTGTGTTTGTGTGTTTGTCGATTTCAAATCTTGCAATCGATTTTTAACTAACTTCAAGACTAGGTAGACATTTGAAACTTTTAGAATAGCTCAGAACACGATGACAATGCATTCTTTTGATACTTTTAGCCATCTTTAAGCAGATTTGAATTAATTTTTCAGTTAATTTTTTTTGTAGACTGGTGCAGGCATCTATCGGCTGGGACGGGAACTAAAAGCTAAACGCAAGTTAACTTCCAATTAACTTCACTTTTTTTCAAGTTGATGGGATAATTCATCAAAAATATTTAAAAAAAGTATTTATTAATACCTAGAATTGTCAAGTTTAGATGATTCACCAGAAAATTTTAAAAAGTGGTACATAAAAAGTTATTTTTCTCTTGTAATAATTTTTCTATTTTAATCATAAATATCATAAATAGATCATTTTTGGGGGATTTTTTGGCAATTAAAAGTGAAGAAAAATTAAATCAAGTTAACTGTGATTCGAGTGTCAAGTGATTCGATTTGGGTATTCAATTAATAACAAATAATTCAAAAGAGATAAAGTTTTACGTCACCGCATGGGTATATTTTTCCTTTATCTCTTTATATATTACGCTAACGTGCGTGGCACTGGAATTGACGTTTATGTATAATGGTTAATGGCAACTGCTACGGCAATATTATTTTGCTTTCGCACATTGTTGGCAAATAAATTGACAAAAACCATTAAAAAATTAATTGAAAAAACTATTTGAGCCCCAAATTTCGTTTTTGCTCCGTTGCCTTTCTCGAGTTCTAAACATTTACTGTGCCGAATTTGGTCCCGGTCGGTGACACAGTCTAGGATTCTTTAACGGACAAACAAACAGACGATCTCTTTTATATATATAGATATAAAACAGTTCCGTGACTAACTGACTAACTTACTAATAAAGCATAGACCAAACCGCTGGACCTAAAGTGCTGAACGTACTTTCATTTGAACACAATCAACACGAAATCGGCGGCCATCTTAAACTTGCAAGCGAAGTACATTCTCACCAATTCAAGTTTGATGGAAAGTTTTACCCGTTAAGAGAGAAATACAAAGTAACTTTTGCTCCCGAGAAATGGCCTGAGACTACCGATTTTCTTCTAGCTTGCGAGAACGCCCTCATCGTGACGACATTTCTGACGTTTCTCGATAGCGAATTCTTTTCGAAAGGCCTGAGACTAGGCCCGTAGGCCCGTATATCCTTTCTTGAGAGGTTGTTGAATCATTAAACGTGAACATGCGACATAAGATTCTTTTTTTTCTCATTTCATAGTTCTATATCTATCTTCAGTTTTGCTTATTCGTTCTTTTCAGTTTTGATTTTGGATATATAAAAATATAATTGAACTGTCCAAACAACAAAAAATTCTTTAATTTTTATTTTTCATTTTACCGATTTTTTTCCAAAATTGTTTATATTTCATGTATTTCTTTCTTTGCTGATTACTAGTTTAGTTTTTGGTTTTAGATAAATATTCTACTAAGATTTTTTGTATGGAGTTCACCATTTCTTTGTTTTGTTGATTACGCGCTAAAATATTTAAAAAGTGTATATTCACATTTTCTTTATAAAAATATTTATATTTAGGTAATTTCGGTGTTTATCGAGAGGTTTATTTATTTTTCAAAAATACCATATGCTCAGGAAGCCTGTTTAATATTTCGATTGTGCTTATCTTTTGACTAAGCCGAATACAGAATATCTCGCAACATAGACATGTGAAAATCTGCCTAATACATGCACTCATATAATTTCAATATACAATGCATTATTATGTCACCAATAACACAAATTTCAGGAAATTTGAATTTTCATATTGCAGGAATATAGGCTAAACTAGCCATCCGATTTGTTTTCACATGAAAATTTATCTTTTTGTAATGCAGGTATGCACATATCATACCAGGTGGTGGTGGGTGTTAATACGAATAACAAATTTTTCTTTTTGTGATTTTGTGGGGGGAGGGGGTGAACTGCAAATTAATAGTGCATCTTATGAAAATTCTTCCTCTCTATCAATTCAAAGCCATCTGTCTAGTGGACGGATGGCCCGAGCATAACCGGGCGAAACCCGGCTAATTATTAATAATTCCCAATATTTTAAACATTATCACATTTTTTACTAAAATTGTATTTGTTTTCATTATTTTATATCACATTTGAAATAAAATCATATGCATTTCAGAAGTACTGTATAATTTAAAAAAAAGAGCTCCGAACTTAATCAGATACCTTAAAAAATGCAAACTGAAGACAAATGGCTTGGTCCGAAATATTCAATACAAACCAATGTGTTACCAGTTTAGGTTAAAACAATTATTTTTCCTTTCTTCCTTAAACTTGAAAAAGGCAGAAATGCAAATATTTCAGTGAAAAATATCGCAGCATAGATCTTAAAAAAAGAAGATACTTTATAATTTTTTAATACTTGATTTATCCTTTTGACCATTTTAGAACTGGATCATGACATACAATTAATCTTTAAAAACGAAACCAATTTCCTTCCCTCGCTAAAACGGATTTTCATAATAAAATGCGATTCTAAGAAACCTACTATCAAAAGTTTTATTTTGATCTTATTTTATTTCTTTATATAATTTTGCTAGTTTTAAATGTAATATAACATATAAAACATTTTTCATATTCTATATTCCGCTTCAAGAAAATTGCATTGGCCAAAAGTAAGATTATTTTATTTGGTCTTTTTATTCGAAGTACTCTCTCCCTCCTAACTATATTTCATCAAGTAAATTGTATGGTCTGTTTTGTTTTGATTTCTTCAATGTGAAACAATTTAAAATTATTCTTATCTTAAAAATATATTAAAAAAACGAAATCATTTTTGTTAAATAATTAAAAAAAAGAATTTCTTCTATAATCTTATTTGATAAAAACAATTTTTTTCTTTTTCCCTAATAGATTAGCGTAGTTCACTTATTTTTTATACGATGCCATGTGGCCCGTTTTTTAAGTTGGAATATGTCGGTTCATTATTTATTTATTTTATGCATTTTCGTCTTTATATTCTACGCAAAATAATACAATTATGTACACATTAATATATGACCAACTTAAAAAAAAATTAACTAACCATTCATTGGGTAGTACATTTAAAAGGCCAGTTCCGTGCCATATAGGGCTGCATTGTACTGGAAGTGGGCAGTGTTTATCTTACCTAACGTCTTCACCTGACAGAGTAGTCCCAAATGACATGACGTCACTTGGGACTAAGTATTTTTACCGTACTTTATATGCTATTGTATCATACAGTGGAAAACATGATATATAACTACTCAGATATTTTAGGTTCAAAACCGACAGAAAATATTTCAAAGTCCCGATATAGTTCTCAGTTATAGTGGCGTGATGACGATGTTCCGCAATAGTTCTCAGATTTCTCAGGAAAGGGGGGGAGGGAGGCGATATCGCGTGACGTAAAATCACGTGACAAGATCAGCACCACCCACTTCCAGTGCAACGCAGCACCGCATGGCGCAGAACTAGCATTTTCTATCTACTATTGGTAATGTAGGTGTAGATGTAATTATAAAGCAATTCCTACCAGAGCTGAACTCAATCTACGATGATTTTATGCAATATTTGGTTTGAACCATTAAAAGGCTTAGGTAACTAGAAGTTAATTTTGTACGAATCACACTCAAGCAAATGTAACTAATTTAAAAAAAAATGTAAAGATAAAATGAACTTTTTATATACCATGTTTTTAAATTTTCTGTTGAATCATGTAAACTTGGCAATTCTATGTATTAATAAATACTTTTTAAATTTTTTTTGATGAATTATCCCATCAACTTGAAAGAAAATGAAGTTAATTGGAAGTTAACTTGCGTTTAACTTTTTGTTCCCGTTCCGGCCTATAGATGGCTGCACCAGTCTACAAAAAAATTAACTGAAAATAATAAAAACATGGTAAAAATCTGCTGAAAGATGGCTAAAAGAATTCAAAAAATGCATTGTCATCGTGTTCTGAACTATTCTAAAAGTTTCAAATGTCTAGCTAGTCGGGAAGTTAGTTAAAATCGATTGCAAGATTTGTACTGGACAAACAACACACACACAAACAAGAAAGCAAGTTAATAAAAACATGGTAATAATCTCCAATTAAGCTAACATAAAGTAATTTATACCCCATCAATAGTTTCCATTCAGAGGAGAGTTAATAAACGCACACATATCTGATATCCTAAAACATTCGTATGATTTGGATACATTCCAGTACACAAAAAGAATATTAGATGCACACGGTAGTTGAAATAGTTACAATTATGACTAAAGTTGAGTAATAACTTTTATAATTAAGTTTCAAAATAATAGCCATCCTTAACGATAGTAACAATAAACGTAGTGGTCAAATTTTTTCACGTGGAAATGGTTTATTTTCAGTTGTTGAATTTGGTGGCGTAAATGCAGAACTATAGGATTAGTTATACCAATTTCGATTTCGTTCCTTTTCGGGTGGTTCCTAGGCACAACTCAGTAATCGACCCAGCTACAATAATGG
This sequence comes from Dolomedes plantarius, assembly GCA_907164885.2. Taxonomy (NCBI): domain Eukaryota; kingdom Metazoa; phylum Arthropoda; class Arachnida; order Araneae; family Dolomedidae; genus Dolomedes; species Dolomedes plantarius. The sequence goes on from OU015491.1 coordinate 66,629,092, forward strand.
TCACTTTTTCCTGAGTTTCTGAGCGGGAATGCTTTATTTGCCTTTGGTTTTGAGTGCTACGGCCATTTTTTGCTACACGAGGGCTAATTAGACCGGGACCTACGACTTAAAGCCGATTCTGAATGGCTACAAACATTTAAGTGTGGGACTCTAATCCACAGATTCTGGAACCGAATGCCAGCGACCTGGCCATTCGAACATCGTCCGGCAAGATTATTTGGTAAGTTTCGACATTCTATATCTTCAGTAGGAGATTTCGACCAGCTGAAAATAGGTCTTAGTTTGCTGTGAGCTTTTTGAGCAAAACTAGATTTAAAAGACAAGGATGTCAAACGTAATCAATCCAAACTACAAACTTAAAGGGATAAATTGAAATATTATTTATTGCCGGATTCAAATTTCAGAATTAAAAAAATGAAAAAAAAGTTTTTCACTAAAATGATATAAATTCTACATAAATAACTATGTTAACATTGTTTGTACTAAACGAATTAAGAAATTATTATTATCATTGCTATTTACAATTTCTTTTAAATTTTGTTTTTTTAAAGAGGAGGCACTTGTCGTCTAACATTCGCCTATACTACGCCGCAGTTTACTGTCCATTTTATTATGGGGTCACCATATAGGCGGACAGCATTATCCCCTATTAAGGGACGACACAAACGGAGGCATTTTATTTACAATCTAATATCAACAAATGAGAGATGGAGTACTTGTGACATACATGTCTTACACATTGGACTGGCAATGGATAACTCAATAAAGATATATATATATATATATATATATATATATATATATATATATATATATATATATATATATATATATATATATATATATATATATATATATATATATATATATATATATATATATATATAAATAATAGTACGTGAATTGAAATCGAAAGGGCTAAACATTTACGATGCAAAACTAAATTTAAGGATAAATTGATAAAACCGACAAATTAAAAACAGAGCATGCCCAATCAACGTGATGAAATTAACTAATGATTAGTTAAAACATCTAGGAAAAAAGTATCTCCATAATATTTAAAATAAATGATTAAAATTCCTTAAGGCGTATTATTATTGCCATTATTATTATAACTATTATGATTATTCCACGCGCGTTAATTTTCTTTTGATTTCTTCCAAATTTCTAAGATTGTTAATTGAATGAATTGTTCATAATTCTTTGAAACAACAAATATTTCCAAAATTTACAGACCATGATATGAAGCAAAAAGTTGCAAAAAAAATAATAATAACAAGCAGACAATATATAAAAAAGTTTTGAAAAAAAATCTTACTATGCCAAAAAATAACTTATTTGTGAATTCTACGTGACGTTGATGCAGTAAAAATAATATTAATAATTATCATTTTGTATATAAAGTTAAAAATTGAAAAAAAATACGAGGTGGGCGGTCCTTTGTCCCCTTAAGCAAACGTAACTAATAAAACAGTGTCATCTCCTTTACGACATTATTTTATGAAATTATGTTTCTTTTTGACGTGTCGTTTTATCTCAATTTTCTGCTTTTCCCTTTTTTCATTTTAAAAAGGCATTGGCTAAGAAAATGACACTTTGAGGAATCTGGCGACGTTCCAAATACAACTGTATTTTATTTTTCAACGCGGCTGACGCTTGAATCGAAGACATTCGCCCATCTCCACCGAGAAAATTTGTTGGCTTCTTTATTATGGGAGCACGATATTGATGAACCAGCAAGTTTGTCAGAAACTAAGGCAGGTTTCGAACCCAAGCTCACTCTGTTTAAGCTGATCACAGACACCAGTATACGACGTGAGCGGCGTATTTGGAAGTGCTGCGACAGATAAAAATATTTAAGATAACCCCTTCTTGACCATTAAAGTGACAGTGACAGGCTAAAATGATGACCTAGCGATTCGGCAGTCGATCGGTGTATCAATTCAACCCTTAGGTGGGAAAATCTGCTTCTCAGGTAGCTATGGTTTCTTTATTCAACGTTGAGCCCCCCACCTTTCGACTTTGGGTACTGTGAGCCTACACATGCTTCAGCCAACATCTTGTCTTCAGGGTGGAAGGGTGATTCCTCACGCCAGCCTTTTATGTTTCAGGTAAAAATTTGATTAATCAAAGCAAAAATTGAAAATCCCAACCCAATCACTCGTTCAACTAACTAAATGCCTCTACATAACGAACCATAATATGAAGGCCTTATTTGAATAGTGGTCCAACTCCATTCTTATTCATTTTGAGATACAGAACTTTGAAGGTTAATGATTCCTGAGAAATGACCGCTGATGTCTGGTTTGTAATGCCCTCTGTTAGCAGCAGAAATAAGCTGGAGGTGTACCAGTTTTAAAATAAGATAGAAATGACTTGTATGAATATGAAAGTGAGGCTAACTCCATTAAAAAAAAAAAGGTAGTTGGACTACTATTCAAATAAGGCCTTCATATAACCTGTTATAATTGGTTCTGTTCAATAGAAGCTGGTCAAGAATTACGAGGAATGGTTTCACGATTGTGGCTACTATAAAATGCAATAAACCACAAATCCCCACTAAATTTCTAGTCAGCAATACCTGTGAAAAGGATATTCTGTCTATATCTGCCATCCAGGCAGACGTTCATAGTAAGCGGGAAAATAATCATGTTCTCACCGAAGGGTTAAATTTAACCTGATATAGGTGGTAGACGAGAAAATTCGGTCTAAAAAATCCCGAGGTATCATAGTGGTAACGCGTTGGCGTCGAAGCTGCTCGGTTCGAATCCCTACAAGCACCACCAAATACATTTGTGTCTAGGCCGTATATAGGCATATTTTAGACGTAGACCGTAAAATACCTCTATGAGATCAAATAGGGTGAGTGTACGATCCCCCCAAATATAGTCCCTGGTGGTGCTCACACAAAATTTGAGGTAGGAATTAGTTAAGACGGTTTATGATAGCTCCAAAAGGGTGCTATCATAAACCGGAGCCGCACTCCTCAACCCATAAATCCAATATGTACCCGGTCTGAAACTTCCGGCCGGAGGGCATGAACAGTGTTGTTGTTGTTATTGTTGTTTCCAATCCCCTTGTTGTAGGAAAGCCTACACCAAGTACAAAGGACCTAGGTCCTCAAATGGGCATTAAAATAACAACAATAACAACATAAGGACCAAATTCCTCGTTCTGTTATCAAGAGGATGTAAAGATACATCCGGTTTAGTTGTACGGGATATATTCCAGACCATTATATTCTGCCTCTCTTGCCATGTAGTTTATCTTACTCATGCGCAGTTAGATATTATCACTAGAAAGACGGGATTGTTTTACTTATTAAAAAGACTGAGAGCCATCATTTTGACTGTTAAAAATAAAATCAAGAATTTTAAATATTAATGTTTTTTTAATTGGTCAAATTACTTTAATTTTTTTAAAGTCAAATACTTTAAATTCTTTTAACTACTACTTTTTTTAAATAGTTTAAATTCTTTAAACTACTGCAATTATACTTTAAATTCCTTAAACTATTTCATGCCAATATGAAATAAATTAGTATGTATTTAGATATATTTTTATACAGGTATGCCGAGCTGACAACCTGGTATGGTTTATCAGTAAAAATATATGCATGGTTTGTGCAGTTCTTATTTTTAAAGCCAATTTTTCCGAAGAGCCAATATTTCTGTTATTTGCAAAAGGGGAAAGAGACGAAAAGTAACTAACATTTTTTCGGTATTATTTTAAAAGATTTCTGCCTGTTTTCTATATTGCCGTCAAATTTACGTCTTTCAGTCTTAGTACGTATACAACACATTTTTTCCTCCTCTTTATTATCCAATATAATTTTGTAAATGTTTGTGCATATTTCGCGTAAAATTACAAAAAGTCATAAAATTTCAGATGCTTGAGGACATAAATACAGACATAGCGCTCAATAGTATGTCCAAAAACGTCAAAATGACGGCAGCTGTCTTTCTAGTGGTTTTGCTCAAAACTACTAGAATGTTAATTAAGGAAAATTCCACGGAAATGTTAATTAAGATAAAGGATAAATTATTAGTTGTTTTTTCATGACACACTTGTTCTCTTTTAGTAAAAATAATTTATTTTCTATATTCTCTTGTTTTCTTTAAAGTGTGATCTGTAAGAACGTGTATAAAAGTGATAATAGTTACGTTGATGGAATATTAAATTTAATTGAATCCATTGTCTCTGATTCGATTATTAGCCACTCCTTAGACACGAACTGCTGAAATATATTTCAACTTTAACATACGTAAAATTTTCAATATAACATTATTTCCTTTTTTAAACAATTAATTAGGGGATATCCGTGTAATATGGACCCCCTAAGCAAGAATGCTCATAAAACATAAATTATTAAAAAAATGCAATTTGTTGGCTGCTGATTACAATTGTATAGCTGCATGGTTCAAACATGGTTAAATACTCTGGTAACTATTAATAATTGCAGGAAATATTTTTTTCTATTTTTGTGTCAGTGGTCATTATTACACATACGTTCGTGCAATATCGACCGAACGTATGTATAATATGGACCACTGACACGAGAATAAAAAGTGTGATATAGAATGAAATACGGACGCACAAAGCTGGACTTTTTGTAAATTCATTTCAAGTACAGCAATCATCACAATGATAGTCTATCGGGTTGGCTATGTTGGCGCAAGCTTCATGCACCCATGAGCAGCATTTCCCGCATCTGATCCAGTCTTCCTACGTAATTTCCCCACAGAATGCGCAGAAAGTAAAGGGTTCAGTAACTTGATACGCAACTGACTCCTGGCCTTATGTTCCTGGGGATGTCCCCACTGAGACCCTTGGAGCTGCCGGGCGTTTTCGCTCGTTTGTCTTCTTCTGTGCAAGCATCTCTTTTATGAGCTTTCTTTGTTATACTTTCCTCTTTCCTCGCTGTCGGATGTCCAGCTTTGGTGGCTTCTTTTTTTTGTTTTTCTGCAACGGTCTTCTTGAAACGGGATGAAGTCAGAACAGTGCCCTCTGAAGTGCTTCCCTTTCTCTTTCTCAGGCTTCTTTGTATGCAATGAGGAAGGGGATAATGTCTTACACTGAGAACTTTTTATGACTAACGGGAACCGGGATGTTCTCCTAGACTACATCTTCTGAAGTTAGCTCTTCGGAAACAGACGTATTTTGCTGGACTGTAGCGTCAAGTGTTGGGTCGATGGCAAGTGGTCGTTGATCTTGTCTTCTGATGTGCCTGGTGGTGGTGCTTTGTCAGAAAATTTGGATGGAGCGAAGTTGAAATCGTGATATACATGGCGATTGAAAGGTCAAATACCACCTGCACGGAAACCATTGACAGCGGTTTAAAGAGATGCCGACTGCGCATAAGCCATCACGAACAGTTCACACACTTGGAATTGTAAAATGGCCCTTCCAGCATGTTCCCTCATCCACTTGTCCATCTCTTGGGAACAGAAGACGCTCAATGGAAAGAAAGCGAGGTCCAAAGGCTGTATTCGATGGGTAGTAGGCAAAGGAAGTGATAGTATAATCACCCTTGCTTCTCTTGCAAATTCTATAGCCTCGAGATTTTGAGTGTGGGACACATGTCCATCGAGAATTAACAAAACCTTCCTGTTCTTGTCAGGTTTAGCGAAACTAATGAAATGTTTCATCCATTCACTGAAGAGCTCGATCGTCATCCAACATTTTTCCTTGCATTTAAAAAGAGTTCCTGGAGAAGTTCCTGCTTCCGGCTCCGGCTTCCATCGCTTACGGGGAAACACCGCCATCGGTGGGATGAAGTGACCAGCAACACTCATTTTTTATACAAATGTGACGTTCTTTTCCTTCGATGCAGATTTTATCGATCCAACGTGCCTACAACGTGAAATATGGACCAGTGGTCCATATTACACAACAGAGCATGGTTCATATTACAAGCATGGACGGAGCAATGTTGTTTCCAATCGCATATCGCTATGCAAAATGGTGCGCATAAAGCACATGTATGGATTGTTAAGTAAATAAGTAGATTTGCTACTATTAATGTAAAAATTATATTAAAATTACCTAACAGCAGAAAGTAATACTTTCATTTTAACATACCTGTTACATCAATGATCATATACTAAACCAAAAACTCCATTTCATTATCGTCCAAATGAAGGCACACATATACAAGTCACCTCCTGCTTTGGATAACACTAATATTCACTAAAGGCAATGGGATGGTTCTGCTATTTAGTGGTGAACAGATAAATTTACACATTGTCCATATTACACGATGGTCCATAATACACGGATCGCCCCTATATTCTTATTCTTTGTTTCGATTGGCGATAAAATACATCATCGCTATATATTTGTCTCTAAAGTAACACTCTAATGACATTTCAGTGTTATTTTAAATTTCTCAAAAACCGTATTTGGATGAATAAGTGCGTCTCAATTCGTACTATACTGTGCAGCAGAAAAAAAAAGAAATTTTAAAGGAAATTTTAATACCGAGAGATATGAGTTTTTTTTGAGCAGCGATTTTCTTAAGGGAAATAAACTTTGTAAACAATTTTGTTTTTCTTGTCCTCCAAAATATGCATCAAAATTGTTCTAGTTCATAAATAAAGTCTACAATACTATAAGAATACTCTTTGTGTTGTTTCCTGCAAGATGATTAAAATTTCTAGACAGAATTTAATAACGGGTACATAGATAGTATGCATGAAAAGGGAAACTAATTTTCTGAAATACGTTAAAAAACAGAAAATTGTTTACATAGTTCTAGAGAACATGGCGTTTTGTAAAACTATTTTTACCTGTATTTATATTTTATATAGTTATAAAGGTTGCGGCAGAATGGACTCCCATATTTCTGAAGGACAATGATAAGGAAGTCGTGGGGATAGGGCGGAGCGGGAGAAAGCAACAGTTAAGGCCTGCTCTTTTAGCTATCAGTAGACCGGATGTGTGGGTCCAGTGAACATCGCGGTTCAGTTATCGAGACGTTGTTTAAAAATAACGATTCTGTAACGGCGACACAGAAGGTATTTAGGGCTCTATACAAATGATGTCTTACCTAATCGAAAAACTATCCTTCAATGTGATTTCAAATGTGAGGAGAAGAGAGTCTTCATTACCAAGGAAACCAAAATATCGTCCTTGAAACATGATTACACCTGAATATGTGCGACGATCCTATAAGCCTGCTAATCGTTAGGAAGTTGCCACCATTCCCCCTGAGATAACTAACAGAGTGATGGAAAACTTTAGAGAACGTCTGCTTCAGTGCATTGCAAATAATGGGCGCTACCTGTGTAATGTTATTTTCAAAACAAAGTGAAAAAAAAACTAGATTATATGTAATTTTCTAAAATGCAAAGCGCTTATATGTAACTTTTTTCCTTCGTATTTTATTACCTTTTAAAATGTGAGAGTCCATTTTGCCGCACCTTTTATGTTGAATGGAATAATACACTGCTGACCATTAAAATTGTAACACTAGGAAGGAAAGCAAATAGCAAAACTTTAATTATTGCACATATACAGAATAGTAGGAAGAAAACATGTTTAAATTTGTTGGCAGTTTGCGGGTATACAGGGTCCGAAATTAGTATAAACAGCTGCCGCCTCGGGGAGCTAAAACGGCTCTAACCCGGTTTGGTATCGAGTCGAACTGGGCTTGGATGACAGATACGGGCAAGTCATTCCATGCTGCTTCAAGTCTATGCCACACTACTTCATCAATCGTAATGGTTGGAGAGAGGTGACAGCCCAGTCTCTCAGCAACCCATGACCAGATATTTTCAATAGGTGGCAGATCAAGAGAACGTGATAGCCAGGGCAACTTTCGAATATCCTCTGCGTCGAGGTAGGTCAGGACACGAAGCGCAACGTGCTGTCTTGCGTTATCTTGTTGAAATATGACGTCTCTGAGGCCTCGAAGATAGGGCACAACCACCGGCCTTAAGATCTGAGAAATGTAACGTCGGATGTTCATATTACCGACGATGCGAACAAGAGCTGTTCGTGTCGTGTACACAATGGCTGTCCATACCATCACACCAGGTGCAGGGCCCGTAAAACGATATCGAATGCAAGCAAGCCACGTGCGTTCTCCTCGATGCTTCTAGACACGGATACATCCATCATGATGTTGCACGCAGATCCGGGACTCAAGAAAAGATCCGGCTCTTAAAAGATGACGTGTTGCCAATCCTTCATCAAGTATTGTCGTTGGGCGCGCCACTGTCGCCACGCTTCTCTATACTGCAGTGTCAAGGCAAGGCACAAAAATGGTCGTCGGGCAGACAGACCATGCTTCTCCAGACGTCGTTGTACTGACCTAACGGATACTTGTCATGCTGTACACAAGCCCATTTCCTGACTCAAGGTCCATGATGTGGCTGCACGATCATGCAAGTCCGATCTTACAACATGTCTGTCCTCTAGGGCGTTAGTGGCTGGAGGCCGTAGTGATCCTGCATGGAGTTCAGTATGACCCTCCTGAACCCATCGATTCCATATTCGCATGACAATCGATGGATTCCGACCAATGCCAGTAGCAATATCACGAAACGATAAACCGCACTCTCGACAGGCCACGATCCTGCAGCTATCAAATTCCGACTTGTGCTGTTAGCCGTTTCTCTTTCTTATATGAGGCATAACACGATCTTCTCATGAACAACCAACATTAAAATGCGATTTCCGAATGAGACACCCGACGCGCAACTTCCCTTTTATACAGAGTTTGGGATGCCTTTCTCCCTCCTGCCTCGCTCGATTGCGCTTAAATACTAATCATTTGCATATCGAGCATCTTCTTCTTTACATGCGATTTTGACGTTTGTATCATCCCTTCTTCATGGTGTTGCAATTTTAATGACCAGCAGTTTATGTAAATGATTCTATGCCTCTCCAAAGGCTTACTACAATTGTTTTATAGTACGTTAATAATTAAAATTGAATTCGCTCACAAGAAAAAATGTTTTAACATTTATTTTCAAACCGTTTCACTATTGCTTGGGGAATTTTCCCCGGATTATATTTTCACATATCCCTGATCGTAGTAACTTCAGAAAATGTAGATAATCTATATGTACATAATGTATTTACAAACGTAAAACGTAAAATATTTTTAACATTTACCAGTTATAATCAACAGGGTGTACTTGACGTATTGTTAACGGTAAACACGAGGAAAATGTTGTTTGAATAAAGCAAAGCGCCTAACTAAAAAATATCATGCTTTAGAAATTAAAAGCTTTTATGCTATAATCCTTTTGATATTTCAATATAAAAATAGACGAACTTTAATTTGATGCTTTCAATTTCTCTTTACAAATGCGAAAATGAGTGTTGAAAAACTGAATGAACTTTAGTTTCACTAAAATAAATAATATAATCATCCCGTGAGAATAAAATTAAATAAAGCAGATAATTAGCTCATAATTAATACGAAAAGTTATACTTCTGCGTACATTTAACAGAGTTCTTTGCGAACATAAGAGGTTATAATTTTAGATACAATTAACAAATAATTAGGCATCAAAAACCAATCTTTATATTTTGTTGGTGTATACGGGATATACTCGTATCTTTTAAAAATTTAGTTCATTACTTTAGTATCTATATTTATTTTGTACATATTTCATGAAATATATTATTTATACTTGCTCCACTTCATACTAATTTAAAATAGGTCAGATAATGATATTTCAGTACGTATTTGACATAATTCTTTGTTAATACAGAAGGTCGTTTGCACTTTAAGGAAACGATTTTGATAGTTAAGTTTTATGTATAAATGCAGTTTTTTCCGGCAATTTGCTTCTATCTGATAGCCATAGTTCTTGACAATAGCTCTAGCTCAAATTTTCACTCAAAGTAAACTTTCTCTTAGTACTGTCATGTCAATTTTACCTCATTCCTCTTGAAGCGTTTTCCAAAGTCCGTTCAGTGTTCTTGGATGCCGTATTCCTAAGGCTCGTTTTGATAAACCGAAAGCGCAAAAGTCCATTAGAGAAGCGTCAGGTGATTTTACAGGTATTTATCAAATGGGATACACTTTATTTCTGTTTCTGATTCTTTTTTGTGAATAAGCAGCAGTTGATTTAAACGTGTGACTAGAGGCTTTGTCCATATGAAGCTCAACTTTATCAATGCCCTTCCCATATAAGGCTGGAACTTCTCCTTTGAAAGTTGGTTCTAAAATATTCTGCTGTTAGTAGAGTAAATTAATTTTGGCTTTACTTGAGACATTTTTTATTTTAAATTTGCCGTTGTAACAATATCCTGCAACTACCATGAATCCCTTTGGGAATTTTTCTGTACGCTGTCGAATCCATTTCGTACGGTCATTCCCGTCAGTTGAGCAATAGAAAATTTATCTTTTTTATTACAGTCACTTAAATACACCAATGCCTCATCGAGTGTCACCACAAATTTCCATTTTTCAGCAGTTAGGTATTTTTCATATAATTTTCTACGATTTGTTTTTCTTTCAGCAATATGCTTTGGCAAAAGCAGATGAACTTTAGGTTTAAACATCTTTTTTAACTTCAAATCTTTATGAATGATTTTACTTACAGTGCAAGAAGACCTTCCTAGTTTCAATGTATTGGATCTTTGAGTCGACGGATATTCTTTTAGGATCAGAGACTTCACTTTCTTGATATCTACGTGCGTTCGAACAGTCTTAGGATGAGGTGTCGCGGTCATTTTTTCAATTTTACTTTGATTTAAACGTTTTATCCTTTTAAATTTAATATATAAATACCTTTTTTGAAAAGCCATAACCGCGATTTTACACCTCTTTATAATTTGTTGATGCGAATATTTTTTTTGTAGTGATGACTTGAATTTTTGAGTATTTGTTTAGACTGATGTATTTACTTTTCCCCTTATCTGCCGCATATACAGGTAGGGATGCGACATCGATAACAAAACATCGATGTTTTGAAACATCGATATTCAATATTAAAACATCGATGCTGATAAAACATCGCCAAAAACTATCAATGTTTTTAAACATCGATTTTTTAGAACATCCATTTTTTAAAACTGGTTCAGTAACCTCTAACATTAATGTTACTTCCGTGAGTCGTGGGGGGGGAGGTGTGATTTAATTTTACTCTGTGACTGGGCTGACACAAATGACAAAAGCTTGGTTGATTTTGCCTTGGGCTACATTGATGACTCAAAATTCTCGTTGTATATATCGCCATGTTTTGCCTTCAAATTTCCAGATAAATTTGTGGTATTGCCAGAAGTTTTGAGGGCAAATATTGCATTTTGCCAATTTGTCAGATGTTTTGCAAAAATATTTACAAACGGTACTTTTGGAGGCATCTTACTAATAATATTAAAGTTAACTTATTTAAAACCAGAACAAAAAAACGTAAATGGCTGCTCTCGTGTATATATAAAACCCCATGGAAGGTACTGGAGTGTCAGGAACATTCCCAACGCTCTGATTGGTTCATTGGTTGTTGATTGTCATTTGTCTGTTTGCTAAGGAATCATTCCCCCTTTTGTATTCGTCCTTTTCAGAATTCAGACTTACATTTACTGAGTGTGAAAATTATGCTACGTGGTAAATTTTTTTATTGTGGTACTTTTTCATTAAAAAAACAAACATCGAGACAACGTAAAACATCGAACACAAAACATCAATGTTAAAAAAACATCGGCTTCAATAAATCGATGTTTAGAACATCGATGTTTTTATCAAAACATCGATGTCGCATCCCTATATACAGAATCATCGAAGAATGTGGCCGTGATTGCAACGTGAAATAAAGAACCATATTATAGAACTCATGGTGTTTATTTTCCCCTTAAACAATACAGATACGGATCATGTTTTAGACATTACCTAGTAGGTTTCGATATGAACACCCCTCGTCGCTCGGCACACATCTAGGCGATAGTCGATCTTCATCCAGGCACGCTCGATCATAGCAGGAGCAGTCGCTATTGAAGATGTGATTCTGTCCGATAAATGGCGTAGTCTCGGATCTTCTGAGCTATTTTCAGGTTACCCCATAGAAAAAAAAGTCTAGAGGGGTCAAATTGGGGTGGCCAAAATATTGGATCGTCTCTTCCTATCCAAAGTTAAAACTCATGTAGGGTGAAGCGCGACGTCACAGCGTCGGCGCCTGCTCCCAGCGTAATCAAGATCACATTGCCATGGAAAAATAAAATTCCCTGAGTTAGCATACCATCTACTGTTACGCAAAATCCTATCGGTCGATTGTTGTTCCCGGTGTGCATAACTGAAATCACGGACACTTTTTTCGATGACCCTGTATATTACTTTAATTGCGTTTTTCTAATCTATATATATAAATAATTTCCGTAACTGACTGACTGACAGATAACGCCCAGACCAAACCGCTGGACCTAAAAGGGCTGAAATTTTGCATGGCGACTCGTCTAATACTGTAGGGGTGCACTAAAAAATATTTTTGAAAAAATACTTCTAAGGTTTTTAAAACTTAAATTCTCAAGCTGTTTTTCTGACGTTCTTTAAATTTTGCATTTAAAATAAGAATATGAGGGTTATACATTTAGAATCCTTACCTCCACTTTCTGATTTTTGGTGTTTTTTTTAAAATTAATTTTTAGAATTTAATTTATTAATTGCTGATCACGTGGTTTCTTTTCTTTTTGTGATACTTTAAATTATTTTTGCGTCACGTGCATAACAACGAAATAAATTGGCAAAAAATATTAAAAACGATAAAAGATAAGATTTAACCACTATACTAATTGAGGTTTTTAAGAATTTAATTCAAATTAGTATGTTTTATGGATATTAACATACAAATTAACTGTATACATTGACCGTTGTATTTAAATTCAATGTACTCCGTAGCGAAGCATGGGTATTCAGTTAGTATATTTATGTTATAGAATGCGTCATTTAATTGTTTTCTAAAACTTTGGCAATATATATACAAATTGCACCCTGTAAAAAAATAACATTGTTGATCTACTTCATGTTATAGCAAAATCAGTAACATATCTTACGCCAAAGCATGATTTTTAATGGATTGCTTACATCTTTGAAAATAGGACAGTAACAATAATATTGCTCTCTCAAGAAAGAAGTATTCAACCCATGAGATTTTCTTTTAAACTGAGTTCTCATAAAAGTAATTTTGCCTTAATCGAGCTCATTGGTAAATTTTTTTGTCCAACAGTTTTACCCTTTCTCCCTTGCACTTTTATGGTCGTGTTATCGTCTTTTTATAGTAACGGTGTTACGTGATGAATCAATTGTCCAGGCGAAATGGCGAATCTCTAATATGTCAGGGGGATCGAACTGTGCAGGAGATGTTTTATGTTTCAGAAACTTCATGAAGAATTATTGTTTTAATGTGAATGTTAAACACGTTTCCTGTGAGTCATAATTTTTCTTATTCTGGGATCTTATTATATCATATTCTCTCTAAGATACTAATTTTCTCGTATGTTGTTTTAAATTATATTAATTTGTATTTGATTTATTGGTTTGTTTTGTTTATTTTATATAACCCCTTACTCTATGTTTTCTCCCAGTGGTGGAGCCTCATTTATTTCAACACGCCGCGCAGGCGCAATAGCCTGTTTGAATTTATTCCTTTTTCCAAGGCAGCGTTTTCTGGAATTTAGAATAATTTATTATTCAATGCTCAGTCTCATCATTTAATTTTCGTAGCCTGCTGAATAAAAACCGATTTTGCCCAATAAAAGTATAGCGCTATAAACAGCTTTTAGACGTTAAGAGCAGCGCTTGCAATCATCGCTACATTTACCTCTTAAAAGAAAAAAGAAAAATATCTGCATATTTAACGAAAATAAATATAAGCGAGAACATATAAGACGTCAGGTAATTTTAGTCGCACAATGTAATTCTTATCATATTAGTTTAAACAATAGCAGGATTTTTTTCCATTTAAAATGCTCTTCAAAAATTTAGGTTCACGTTTGAAAATTTCCAGTAAGCATCGAGCTTATATCTAGGGAAAGGAATAGCTCTGCATGTTTAACGAAAATAAATATAAATGTGAACATAAAAGACGTGAGGTAATTTTAATCGGATAATGTAAGTCTTATATTAGTTTAGACAGAAGGGTTTATTTTTACCATTTAAAATTATCTTAAAAAATTTAGGGTCACGTTTGAAAATTTCCATTAAGCATCGTGCTTATATCTAGGGAAAGGAATAGCTCTGCATGTTTAACGAAAATAAATATAAATGAGAACTTAAAAGACGTCAGGTAATTTTAGTCGGATAATGTAAGTCTTATCATATTAGTTTAGACAATATCAGGGTTTATTTTTACCATTTAAAATGCTTTTAAAAAATTTAGGTTCACGTTTGAAAATATCCAGTAAGCATCGTGCTTATATCTAGGAAAAGGAATAGCTCTGCATATTTAACGAAAATAAATATAAACGAGAACATAAAAGACGTCAGGTAATTTTAATCGCATAATGTAAGTCTTATCATATTCGTTTAGACAATAGCAGGGTTTATCTTTACCATTTAAAATGCAATTCTTGCAGACTTTTTCAATAAGGAATTCCACTTTTTCCCTGAAGACTTCTATCTATACAGGCTGAGACGGATAGATTTAATAGAGGAGGATATATATCGCTTTATATGAGGAAAAGGCAAGGGAGGATCTGGTTGCATCATTTGAGATCCATTTTTAGCCAATATATCTGCCCGCTCATTTCCATATATTCCGCAGTAGCTTGGAATCCACTGCAGAGCGATGCGGTTCTTAACGTTCAGCGATTTGTGGGACTACTAATAATTAAATGATATGCAAAATTAGCTTGTCTTGAAAATTCTACTTTTACGGCATCCTTCAATTGCAAGTATACAGGTTTCCTACCTATATCCGTTACACCCCCCTTAACTTCTAAACGCTTAGGCCATAAAGTTGGTGTCCAGGTATAGTAAAAAGTCTATGCGCTACTCGATGAGACAACTTACAACGTCATATATCGGCAAATTTTGGAATTAGCGTTTTTATCTCAAAAATGGTATGAGATACCGGGAAAAAGTCAGTTACAATGCTGTTCAGCATTATCGATTTAATAAGAAAAGATACCTTGCGCACATTAATACGTAAAACAGAATATAGAAAATGAACATTTGCTTGGTCGTGATTAACACTATGGTGTCGGGAAACGCAAGCGAAACTCGAAAAGATCGCGAAAAAGCTCGAAAGTGTACAGTGGCTAATGGAGAGCATTTTCAGCAACATAAATAAGTGATCCTGAAAATAGGGAAGTGTCTGTTTCTTTCTTTCACTTTTGATGACAATTTTCACATGACAATTTTCGAAATCCTGACGAAACAAATGCTCATTTTCTACATTCTGTTTTCAGTATTAATGTGCGCAAGGTGTCTTTTCTTACTAATCGATAATGCTGAACAACTTTGTAATTGACTGTTTTCCAGTATCTCGTACCGCTTTTGAGATAAAAACGCTAATTCCAAAATTTGCCCATAGATGGCGTTGTAAGTTGTCTCATCGAGTAGCGCATAGCCTTTTTACTATACCCAGACACCAACTTTATGGCCTAAGATGTCACCGTTCAGAAGTTAAGGGGGGTGTAATGGATATAGGTGGGAACCCTGTATAGGAATTACTTAATATCCCACGTTTGCATGAACTAACAAATAAACGTAAAAAATACTGCAAGCAAAAACAAAACAATTAATAATTTATTCTTTTATATTTTTTACCATTATGTATTCGGTAGATACAAATCTTTAAACTGTATGAAACGGGAAAAAAATAACAATATTTTAAGATAAATTATACCAAAATGTGTGCAAGCATACTCCATTTCAAAAACTTTTATTCTACAGACAATTCCAATATCCCTAACAAATTTCCAAAAGAAATCCCGCACAGAAAAATTCAATTTCTCTAATCTCGCATCCGAAAATCGAGCTATTGTTGTCGCGTGATAACGACTATACCCCGCTTATTATTACTCTAAAACAATACTGCCATTGTAATCTTTTATAAAACTCCAGAAAAATTCTTTTCCCGCTCTACGGAGCATTTCAGTCCGGAGCACATGCGTAGTATAATAACGATAGGCAAAGAAGAACGTTTGTCATGGATGGAAATTTTTGCTTTGTAATTCATGATTGATGAGTTTAGAGTGGCCTCTCTCTTAATGGAAGTGAACTTACACAGGCAATTTATTTCATCGTGTTATAGTCTAGAATATGTACAGATATATATAAATGTATTTCGTGAGAAAAGAAATATCGAGGATAAAACTCCAGGGTATTAAATTCTATATTTCGGGTAATGTTCTAGGGGAAAAAATGCAGAAGTAAATTATTTTTGAGGTCTAGTGATAAGGGCAGGAACCGGCGTTTTATTCTATTTCGATTTTTGAAACAAAAGTTTTTGGTTAGCAGTTATTTTTTGTCGTATCTTTATAAATAGTTATATCTAGTAAATGCAGTGTTTTAGTTTTATTCATTTCCATTTATACTGTGGTTAAAAGAACATCAATCAGAAATAAATACTTTAATCCCGTTTATCGATATATTTCAGTTCATATAGTTTATATTTATAGTATATTTATTAAAACTTATTTTTAATGTAATTTCAAAACCTTTAGCAGAATATGAACGTACTAGATGAAATTCAAATTAAATTCAACGGTCAATGTATGCAATTAATGCCAAAAATATATATATTTATAAAAAAATCGTAACGGATTTTTTATAGATAAAATAATGTAGAATAAAATAATCAAATTAAATACAACAGTCAATGTATGCAATTAATTTGTACGTTTAATATCCATAAAACATACTATTTTGAAATAAATTCAAAATAATTGCAAGATTAAGAAGAACTTTTTATATACCATGTTTTTAAATTTTCTGTTAAATCATATAAACTTGACAATTCTATGTATTAATAAATGCTTTTTTAAAATTTTTTTGATGAATTATCCCATCAGCTTGAAAGAAAAGGAAGTTAACTTTCGTTTAACTTTTCGTTCCCGTCCCGGTCGAAAGATGGCTGAACCAGTCTACAAAACAAAATTAACTGAAAATAATAAAAAAAATGGTAAAAATCTGCTTAAAGATGGCTAAAAGTATTAAAAAATGCATTGTCATCGTGTTCTGAGCTATTCTAAAAGTTTCAAATGTCTAGCTAGTCGGGAAGATAGTTAAAAATTGATTGCACGATTTGTACTGGACAAACACAAAAACAAACAGAAATCAAGTTAATAAAAACATGGTAAAAAAATCCATCTCAATTAGTCTAGTGGTTAAATTTTATCTTTTACAGCATTTTAATATTTTTTTTGTCATTTTATTTCGTTGTTTTGCACGGGCCGCAAAATTAATTTGAATTATCACAAAAAGAAAAGAAACCACGTGATCAGCATTTAATAAATTCAATTCTAAAAGTTAATCTTTAAAAGTTCACCAAAAATCATAAAAAGGAGGCAAAGATTCGAAAACGATTTCAGTTTAAAAGAGTTTTTATGATCTTTCTCGCGATATAAATTTTATAACCCTCAGATTAGTATTTTAAATGCAAACTTTCAAGAATGTTACAAAAACAGCTTAAAAATTTAATTTAAAAAATCTAAGAAGAATTTTTCGAAAATCTTTCTTAGTGCACCCCTAGACTATAAGAAGAATTGCCATGCAAATGTTCAGCCCGTTAGGCTCAGCGGTTTGGTCTGTGCATTCTCTATCAATCAGTCTGTCATCTATTTATTTATTTATGTATTTATTTATTTATTCATTTCATTTATATATATATATATATATATGCATATATAGATTGCAAATTATAGCTACCATTGCTGGGGAGGGATATAAATAATTCTAAATAAATTGAAGTTTATATTTAAGTTCAAATTTGCTAACATCGAATAAAACCAATGTTAACATAATAGGAATGAATAAATATTCCCCTTATATAATATATTTACCTCGAGAATTGACTTTCAATTTGCTATCAAGTTAATGAAGAGTTAATGCATTAGATAACTGATTATTTGTTTATTTAATTTTCTTTATAAGTTAATATAAATTCAGTTAATATTCTCTTTCCGCTACTTTAACAAATTAACTGCTTGATGTATTGTAATTAGGAAGGAATGAATCAGGGGTCAAACAACATGATTCATTAATGCTGGCACCAGAAAGATTTGAACCAGAGAAGATTTTTAGTGGTTTAATACATGCAGTTTGAAGAGAAAGTAAAAATTAATCATGTCATATAATGAATAAATATGTTTTCCAGAATACCGTATGTGTCAACTTCGTGGTACAGCTTCGATATAGGACTCCATAGGCAATATTTTGCATTGGGGAATTGTAACATGTTACCTTTGGCGCATTTAGTATCCCAGAAATCATTCCGGGAACTCTGCCACAGTCGCGTGTGTTTTAAACTGAAATAAACCATTTTCCAGATTGTAACCCGATAGAATACGTCACTTTCAACTTCGTACCCCGGTGGAATAGCTTTGGTATATTAGAATTTATATATTGGTAATTTGGAGTACACAGAATTCGCTTCGGTAACTCTGCCACATTCTCGTGCTTCAAACCAGTTTGTACCGCTTTTTCTTATTTATTTCTTATTTTGATTTAACCATGCCTTTGATTTAACCATGCAGATTTATCTATAATTTCTGGATCTGCAGTGTTTATGCTATTTTCCTTATTGTATCCTTTTTTAAATTTATATTGTATTATTTTTTAATTTGTATTTTGCAAAATTAAATTTCTATGTAATTCATACGACATTAATGATGCGATGTTTGGCTAAACGACAGTAAAAAAAAGTCACCAATACAAAATATCGCCAATTATATCCTATATTGAAGCTGTTTCAAATTCGCTTGTTGTTCCACATATCGGCATTACAATTTCACATATTTTTCTCAATCATTTATAAGCAGAATATACATAAAATAAGAAATAACATATTTCAAATTTAGGATTGCACTCTGCAATTTTTAATACGTTTACAGCTTTCGTTGGAATGTTCATAATACACAAAAAACTGCTCACAATATTTTAATTCTTTTGAAATAAATGTAAACATTTAAACTCAGAATGAATTATCTTGATATTAAACATCTGCATGATATTCAGAAAAAATAAAAATTTCACCATCTTCCGAAAAGGAATATTTTTTTTTCTGTAAATTCTAAAATACTTTTAGTAATCTTTAAGTTTTTCTAATCTGTATATATAGAACGCGTAGGAATGTGGCACAAAAATCTACCATATTTCTACACTCCGAATGGCAATGGCTACAACTACCAGATGTAAACATTAGTGGCCATCCGCAATTTGCATCCGCGTGTCAACATGGATTTACGTACTGAAATCAGGATTGCTCGAAAGCGAGCTACACAATCAAGTGAAAATTGGGAACTGTCTCAATAAAGAAAGCGAAGAAGAAATAATTCATTAAGAGAGAGACGTGAAAGAGAGCATAAATGATCGCGAGGTTAGGCTTAATCGTCACCGCCATAGCAACCGACAGCCAGGGATAGTAAATTTTCTACACTTTTTTCAGTACTTACTAAATGTTTACTCCATTTTATAAGTGAAGAAATTTTCCCAACAATTTAATATTTGGTATAATTGAGTGTAGATATCTGAATTGTGAACAATTTTACTTACAGACGCTGCTGTAATCCGCACTATATTTTAGTACTTGCCAAATTTTTACTCCATTTTTTAAGTGAAAAAAATTTTCCTCAACAATTTCTTATTTGATGTAATGATAAAGTGTAGATATCTTAATTTTCAAAAATATTGCATGCAGAGAGGAATGTAATTATTAAAATCCAGTGGCGCACCCAGGATTTTTTCTTGCGGTGTGGGAGAGTAGAACGGATAAAAATATTTATAATACAAAGTCAATATTCATAATGCAATTTCTATTTTTTTCGGGGGGCAGGTCCCCTTGCCTCCCCCCCCCCGGGTGTGCTACTGTTAAAATCATTGGTATTAGGTCTCTCAGTCTTATGTTTAACTCTGTTCTGAAGTAATAGAAATTCACATTTTTCAATCATGATGTTTTAGAATCAGGATTATAGAAAATACCCCTTAACAACTTATATTTTTGATGACAGGTAATGGTAACATTCTTTACATATGTTACTTTCAGTTGAGTTTTTTTGCAGAAGAAAATATAAAACTAAAAGCGACCATGCTGTTCGCGCAGCGGCTAGTTATGTATGTTCTACGATAATTAAACGTATTTCGATAAATCTTAGTCCTCCAGTAAGTAGACGAATGTAATCAAAGTGTGCTATTGTACTTTATCTCACCTTAAGAATTATATAAAATATTATTACCATATTTACTGAAAGTTTTCATCATTTCTTCTTACTCTTATGAATCACGTAAACATTTCTACGTAAGAGAGAAAAATCTTTCTATCACTGAATAATGGATTATTAATTGAAACTAATTATAGTTCTTGTTCAATTTTAACAACAATGAATAGTAATTTTAATATGAAAATTTAAAATTAACACATTTAATTTTTAATGAAACGCTATTTATATCTGTTATTTATTGAATCTAAATCAATGCTCTTTAGGCGCATTGATTTAATCCCAAATTGAAGAAAGCATTTTGGCAAAGTGTCTGAACTAATTTACAAATTGTTCATTAATAGCTACGCTTGCTGAACAATTCTAATAATCATTAATTTTAATTGAGGTGAATTTTTTTCTCTCCTTCCGCAATCGTTTTATGGCCATTTAACTCTAGTTTTTCTTTTCAGCGTAATTAGATCCTCTGAAAGAAGGACATTTTCCAAGTTTGTTTTAGAGAACATAACCTCGTACTTTCCATTTAACAAATTATATTTTGCAGTTTTCATGTTATCTTCGATGTTTTGAAAAATGTAAATTATGTGTTTTACTTCTTTGATATTAAACAGCTGTCATTTTCAGACAGAGCATTTTATGAAAAAGTGTGAATTATGTATTTTAAATTTTGTGGTATATTAAGGAGTATAAAGGGTAACATTTGCTAATAAAGTTTTTGCTCTTTTCGATTATATCCCAATTTAATTAATTTCTATGCTCGCATGATTATCAATGAGAAGCAACAATAACGATTTAAAATTATTGTTGAATTAGACTGTTTTAATTATTGTGTAATAAATGCCCCGTTTATTAGTGAACAATTACATACAATTTATATCATCCATTATCTTAATTGTTATATTATTTCTGAGAATGACTACTGTAAATTGCGTGGGCTTTGTTCGAAATCATTGTAAAATGGAAATCTAGAACCTTATGGTTTATGACACTGTCAGCCAATTTCTTTTTTACTCAAACTTTGTTCAGGAGGAATATATTAACGTTTAGCTAGATGTTGCAGAATATAAAGACATTCATAAGAGGAATTCAGAGATTGGTAAAAATATACTTTTAAGTATACCAGCCTGAAACAATCTGAGAATAATCAGTTTTCGATTTTGTCTTTTCGGTGTTGTTTGAATTTCACATAAAAAGAGAAAAAAAAAACGTTCTCTGAATATGATTTGCATCTATATTTTTTAATGCGGCAATATTTAAAAAAAATTAAATAGCAAATTAATGTAGGGATTGCAACTTTCATTGGCGCAAATAGTTTCAATATTCCATCTGAATAAATTCTAAAAATCAGTTTGGTTAATATGAAAAACATGATACGGTCGCCACCCTGTGGCGATATGACGCCAATGTGGCATTATAGATTGAAGAACTATGTTAGGAAAATTAACAGTAATATTTCAAGCAAAAACCCGACACGCGCCAAATCTTTGGCGTAAAAAAATGGCTTGACTGGGAACTGTATCATGTTCTTCATATTTACCATAATTTTTTCCAACGTCATAGAAATCAAATGAAAGCAATAGCTCAGGTAGTCTCTTCTAACAAAACTACCACGGGTTATTAACGTAAAATTACTTATCGTTGCTTACCTCTTTTTTTCTTTTTCTTTTTTTTCCCGCATTTTGGTACTTTTCTGTTTAACTGTTTACTGTTCCTGGGTTTGGCGCGCCGCCGAAATTATAACTCGCGACGCTGGACAATTATTTTCTCTCCTCAGGACCGTTATTGAGGAACGTAACCGAACGTTAAAAAGACTATATTGGAAGACTGTCCCTCGTATTGACTCATGATAAAGATCAGCTTGAACTTGAGTAACAGTATCAAAATCCATTCTAAACTGTTTTCATAAAATACACGTGTAGCGTTTCTTTCGACTATCATTGTGAGTGACGATTCCAGATAATTGTAGCACAAGTTTATTTTCTTTTCATTCTTAAACAATTAACAAATACTCAATACAGTCACTTAGGACTATAGCAAAGCTCAAAAAAGAATTCATATTTGACACAATATAAACAGGTCTACTTTTCACATAGAGCAGCTGAGCTTCAACTAAGAAATGAATAATTACAAGATAAAAAAAAAAACTTTTTATATACCATGTTTTTAAATTTTCTGTTGAATCATATAAATTTGACAATTCTATACATTAATAAATACTTTTTAAATTTTTTTCATGAATTATCCCATCAACTTGAAAAAAAATTAAGTTAATTGGAAGTTGACTTGCGTTTAACTTTTCATTCCCGTCCCGGCCGATAGATGGCTGCACCAGTCTACAAAACAAAATTAACTGAAAATGCATTCAATGCTGCTTAAAGATGGCTAAAAGTATTAAAATAATGCATTGTCATCGTATTCTGAGCTATTCTAAAAGTTTCAAATGTCTAGCTAGTCGGGAAGTTAGTTAAAAATCGATTTCAAGATTTGTACCGCACAAACACACACACAAACAAACAAACAAGAAAGCGAGTTAATAAAAACATGGTAAGAATAATGAATCAAAACTTTGAGGAGACGAGTTCGGCATGATTATATTCCTTTGGCGACATTCTTTATTGTTCTAGAGAGGAAAAATTCATGATTTTGAAAACTCCGCGACATAGGTGAAATCTGATTGGTTCTCTGGATACACAAAACGTCACCAAATGTAGCCAGTTTGTCACCTAACTTTCAAAAATATCGCCAATGGATCACATGGGGAAATCTACGAGTATAGCTCAATGTCAGTAAATATACAGTATTTAAATCAAAATGAACATAAATTAAGAATAAATAAAGAATAATTACAAATGTTTAGAAATGAACACAGCTAATTACAACAAACGTATGTCTGCTAAAGATACATTACATGCGTTATTTTTGCAATTACTGCTATTATAGAAAGAAATAATTAGCACAGACTAAGTAATGACAGTTGCTTCCATTATTGGTATAGTTCACGCTGTGCAAATGATTCATTACACAAAAAATTCATAGGTTAAAAATGACTTTGATAACGAAACTTACAGATTTAGTGATAATAACAAATGAGATATGCATATTTCACTCGATATAACGCAGGTGTACGAATAAAAATTAATCAGCATTTAATTCATATACATGCAGTAACAGCTCACATAGATGTAGAGTACAAAATACCTTACACTAATCCCTGGATAGGAATATATCCATAAGGGAAAAAATACCTATTAAACATAAACTATCACTAATTTTGAAATACATTCTGAAGTCATTGCTCCACAGCGACAATAACAACAGCTAAAATTCCGCAATTTCACTCCGCAGTTTAGTCAGAAGATTTCGGCCTGATTAAAAATCAAGCAATAAATCTTTTCTGGTTGAAATATACTTTCTGTGAAAATCATTAAACAGGACATTTGGATGATTGCCATAAGGGATAAACAGAGTAATATTCAAAGTACTTCAAAGTCTTTCGAAAATCGATTGTCTGTAGAAACAATAAATTTCTAATCATGATACTTACAATATATTAAAAATTATAATATACTTCATACAAATATAAATATGTAATATAAAATTAAATGTTCACTAATTATTATTTGTTGGCAGGCCGCAGTCAGTAGGTATGTGATTGTTTACCAAGCATTTAATGCGATGCTGTAAATTGCTTAAAAAATGTATATTCCTGTAAACTAACAAGAATTATTTTTAATTATGAAGTTAAGCGACACATTATTATGTAAAAATTTAAAATATAGTAATTATTTATTATTTATTTACTCTATATACTTAATTAATTAAAACTTACCTAATTTACAGTGGGTACATCATAAAAGAGTGATCAGAGTACACAAAGCAATAAGTATTTTATTTATTGAATAGAACGTTTAAGTATGGTCTATGAACTCCACACGTGATACAATTCATTCACAGAGACTTTACCAGCATTATACAAGGCAATAAACTTGTCAATTTCACAGTGACAATATCTTAAACTGAGATATGCGTAACTGGAGAGATAAAACAAGCAATTACGATCAATAGAATTAGCATGATCAATGCTAATACAAATGAGAATGCTGTACCAATGCGATAATATGATGGCTAATTGACAAAAAAATCTTCACGCTAAAAATTTACTATTGAAAGCCATTATTATCAGAAAAATTTCATATCAAAGTTCAGAGGTTAAAATTTTTTACTACATAATGAATTTTTCATACATAAGAAATTGCCGTGACGATTGTTAGGATCCTCTATATGTCTCATATGAATATATTTTTAAAAACAATGGAGTTGAATTAGATCATAAAATGTAAACTAAAACATATCAAGCATGTTCCTTTCTAAGAAATATGCATATATATATATATATATATATATATATATATATATATATATATATATATATCTGTGTGTGTGTGTGTGTGTGTAAGCAATATGCAAATCTTTATAACATATTTATAGGCCATACAAAATATACAAATATTTGATCACTTTACAGGATAAAGTATGCAATTTTAGTACTATTAAGAAAGTAGCCATGGATTCAAACAGCAATACCCAGGACTGCAAGCGAGTTTCCTAAAAACTGTTCCCTATCATTTAGTCACCCATGCTTTAAACGGAATCAAGTTTAAGCGAGATAATAAATAGCATCATGTTTCATATTAGCCAACATCTGATTTCTAGTAATGAGTAAATGGAGAAGTAAAACAGGCAATTCCATTGATCATGACATGATCGATATCACGTGTAGCTCAAGAAGTGTTACTTCCACGGTATGGAAACTCGTTAAAGAAATGTTTCCCGTTAAAAATAAGCTATTTATAGCCTTTCCGTGCCATAACTCAGAGCAGAAGTGACTTCATAAATCTACAATTCCTATTCACGTAATGAGACATTTTTTTTTCTCCATTGCAGTGTGTTGTACTATTTGCAGGGAAGATGGGGTGGGGATATATATACACTGCGGAGGAACTTTAAGTGTAATTCTCCTGAATTATTAGGACCTCGGGAAACACGGAATATAACCAATGGATGGAATTAATATGCGAGGTGTTTTGTGTGTGTGTGTGTGGGGGGGGGGTCACTTACAAAATACTGTATATTTTTTCTAAAATTTATAAGATACTACTTAAATATTTTCAAACTTCTCCGATTTGACTCGTTCTAGACAAACATAAATATAATTATTGTATTGCGCAATTTTTTTTCAAAATTTTACCGTTGAGTTTAATAGAAATTCTGTTTTAAGTTGAATGTTATGCTTTGATGGATTAAAAACAGTTATTTTATTTCAAACATATGTAAATGATTATAACAGAGATCTACACACATAGGGGATTCAGGAGTGTTACTTTTTCACTGAAGGTGGAATTGAGAATCATGTGACATTTAATTTTATTTCTCATTCCATATGCAACGAAAATACATGAAATTTTTGCTACTGACTGCTTAATATATGTTTTATGTAAAATAATTATTTTACTATTCTACATCTGGTAGTTATACTTATTTTTGATTTTTTAATTTTGAGGAAAATTTTAAAATTGTGTTTTGGCTTGCATACATTGCGCGCAAGACTAGCAAAACTATCGGTTCTAGAGTCCCTAGTCGTATTGATAATGATGTAAAATTAATGTATGTTTAACGTATACTTCATTTTTAAGCAATCAAAAACTAAAAATGATTTAAAATTAACATGTTTTCAATAAAAAAACTGCAGTTTTTCAAAATTTTGTAGTTTTAATTTTAATTAAAATAAATTAAGTTTTTAATTGTTTAAAAATGAAGTATACATTAAATGTACATTAGTTTTACATATTTATCAATATTATTTGGGACTCTAGAACCAATAGTCTTGGGCGCAATGGATGCAAGCCGAACCACATCTTTAAAATTTTCATCCAAATTAAAAATTAAAAATAAATTAAAATGCCAGTTGTAAAATATTGAAATAATTATGCCACATAGGACATATATTAAGCTGTCAGGGGTGAAAAGTTCATGTATTTATGTTTTATATGGAACGAGAAATAAAACTAAATGTGACATGTTGCTCAATTGCACCTTCAGTGAAAAAGTAAGACTCCTGAGACCCTATTAATTAAAAAACAGGAAACAAACGTATATAAGTACATTTTAATAATACACGTTTAAGTAAATGCCTTCTCTTTTATGTTTTTTAGCATAGCTTGTTTTTTAGCATAGCTGCATTACATCGATTTGTATAACAATTCTCATAATAAAATAAAATCCCTGAATATAAAAATATAAATAATCTTAAATATTTTTAAGTTCTGTCGATTATTACCTTCGGGACATTTTCTAATCAATAGCAGGTACTCTAGCAATGAATCAACTTTATACCAGCTGAGCTCCCCTGTCAAGGTAAGGAACCTTATTTTTGAATTCAATTCCTGGAATATTCCATCTTTTCTGAGGTCAAATATACAAGAAGTTAGCTTATACATACGTTATTTACAGTTGTTTACCTTATATTTGGCGATGCTTACTTTAAAAAAAATCTGATGTTTTCTCATAGTTTTAACCAAGAGTTTTCACCCCCTTATTATTATTTCAGACTATTGAAGTGCTGTGCTAACCACTGGATATGGGAGATAATCCTAGTTTTCTTGCTTAGGCTTTTAAGTTCGAGCTGGATTTAGGTGAGAAATTTATTTAACTACCTCTCAAAATTGTTCGAGAATAGTTTACATTATGTTTATGCGTGAGGAACTGCTAGAGACGTTATGCTGAAAAAAAAATCTATCTTCACTATTAACTATGCTCAAACCTCTGTCATGCTACGAGATAATAAGAAACAAGAACACCATTACTTCGTTAAACTCATAATTTCAAATAATGTTAGATAAGAGAAGTAAAGAAGCGATTCCGTTCATCACTTCTTGATCGATATCAGTTTGCACTCCGCAAGCTGTTACTTCCCTAAAACAGGAACCCGTAGAGGAAATGTTTTGCCTTCAAAATAAACTATTTAATGCTGTTCCGCATCATAATTTAGAGCAGATGTAACGTGTAAAGAGGAATTTCATGTCTGGAGTAACGAAATATATTCTTATTATGAACTTCATATTGCTAATAGTCAGATGCATATACTTATATTCTGAAAGTACGAGAGATAATTTAAAAATCATTTTCTAAGTAAATCTTAAGAAGCAAGAAGTGTGATAGTGCCAGATATCTTTATATAGATTATAAATGCAAAAAATTATCTGAAGAATGTGATAGAGATTTATTTTTATTACGTGTTATTTTTTAGGTAAGTAATAGATTTATTTTAATAGTTGTGTAATTCCCGTCTTAAAAAATAATTTTATAAACCAAAACCTCCTAAATTCTTCGTTAACGGCTCTGGAAGTACAAGACAGAATTTAGAAACGGTCTCTTTTTTTATTTTCTTAAATTTACAGGTTAAGTCTCCTTACAGAAAAAGTACAATGTCATTTATAATGTTAAATTTGTTGAATTAATAAATTTGGAATACTTTGCATTATTAATACCTAAAAAAATTACCAATTAATGGATTTCTTTTAATAGTTGTCGTGTAACTACTGCCTTACTGAGAATTTATATAGATGAAATCTCCCGAAACTTTTTATGATCCATTCTGGGGCTACAAGAGAGAATTTAGAAATGGTTCTCCTTTTTATTCGTTTAAATTCAAAAACTTGTAGGGAGACTTACAAGTTAAGCACAACCGCAAATTATAATTTCATTATTCAACCCTATCATTAAAATTGTTGATTTACTAAAACTGAAATATTTTGTTTTGATAATATGATAAAAATATACTTATACGCTTGTATATATTACGTAATTTTCGTTCTAGTGAGTCATATTTCAAAACAAACATTTCAAAGACATTTATTCTGAAATTTCTGGTTATTTCAACGGTGTAAACGTTTTGTCTACAATTGGTTCCTTTTGGAACTTTCAATGAAGTCGACAACACTTTCTTTATCGGTAACCTTACCTGTAATTCCCATTGGAGACTTTATCCTTAACAAGAAAAAGTGACCATTTTTGTAATATATATATTAGCAGCTGATGTTTTTAGAGAATCACCAAAAAATATGACAGGCTGCTAGTTATTACGTAAATGGCAAATTTAGAACTATGAGAATGCGTTCGCTAGCATTTTAGAAACAGAAAAATTATTACTATAAAGATAAATAAGATAAATATCATACGCCTAGAAATAAAGCTTATTAATAATTCTAAGTATGTAATATTTTCCTGCACGACTATGGAAGCACATCCATCTTCATATTTTGTCCAGTTAACTGATATTATACGTTCAAGAACATTGATATTTATGTGAGTTTACTCTCCTTTAATATTAAGCTAAAGGTTTTATTATCTTCTTTTTATTAAGATTTTATTATAGCTAAAGTTTATAGACAATAACTACTTCGACCCTAACTTGAGTGTATATAATTTGAAGTGGCACGCTAATGAATTAGATTCAAACACAGTTCTAAATTAATAAAAATGTTTATTTAAACTTGACACATAAGCTTGCTTTTCAACATAAATGCTACTTACTAATAGTGCGAGCTATATAAACATTCATCCAAGGCATATTATTTCAGTATAGACACGTTGCAAAGAAATACAGTTTGAAATACTCACAATACTTGAAAGTCAAGCCAGGGCTGCTGCTCAGTAGATTTTGGCCTCCGACCACAAAATAACCTTCTTCTAACAAGAACTCTCGTAGGTTTGAAGCAACCTAGCTAAACGCCTCAAACGGCAATTCGCATAACTCAAGTATAATCAAACCAGGTTCTCGACTCACTATTTCCTTCCGTCTCGATACTTCGTTTCGTCAGCTCTACTCCTACTTTCACTCCCTCTCACTTTGTACCTCCTTCCATCTAGCTGCTTGGTATTTATACCAACCGTGTATGCCGCAATTAGCATATCTTAAACGGCTTCTATAACTTTATTCACCTAAAAGTTCGATTATTGGGAATCGAATCTTATGTAAACCTTGCAAGGTTTTATTATCTTGTATAAGGGTTGACAGTAAATATTAACTATTCACTATAGTAACTTTTTTAAATAAAAACTATACAGGTTCTTTGATTTGAAAATCCCCGTACTTCTGCATTAACATATACGAGTGTTTGGCTTTTTTTGCATGTGTTGTTAGGTAACGTTGGATTAACGTTGTTAGGTAAATAATCTTTATTGTATTAAAAATGAGTGTGAAAAATTAATCTCTTCATTAAAACTTATCTCTAAATTAAATACTAAATAACTCTAAAAATTACACTCTAAAATAAAACTATCTTTTGCTATTACAGACACCTTTTCATTTCTTGGCCTTAAATTACATTAAAGATATCAAAAGATGGTAAAAAACAACTTCTATACTCAGATGAATCTCCGTGTATCTTAACAATCCAACCATGGATAATGCACATGATCCATTTGACAGTTTTCCGTGTACACCGGTTCTCATCTAAGATGCGTTCTGTCGCTGTTTGGCTATAGGGCCACCATAACTGCAGCTCAGTTTTAGTATTCCTCACGCTAATCTAACCTGGAGTTTGAAGGCTTCCCTCTCTCAGCGAATGCGTGACTTTTCCTGTTCACATCTTTTATTTTACGTGACGGTAGAAAATGCACGCGAATCCGCTATGTCCACTTATACTATTGCTGAGTCTTCTATTTTTTTTCTTTCTAACCAAACTCTGTGGTTTCGACGCTTTCCGCTACTAGCGAATGTGTGATTTTTATCCAGTCGTATTTTTCGTTTTAAGTGCATGTTGAAATTGCACAATCTGGCCTCCACTTATTTTGCTAACTCTTCTTACTCTTAATGCATATCAAACTCTGCGGTTCCAAGGCTTTTCGTCCTGAGAATACGTTACTTTTCTTGTTCGAATCTCTCGTTTTACGTACTGCTGGATAATGCATGCTAATGTGTTATAGACATTACTACGCTTGCTCAATCTTCTATTTCTCCTGGTAACCAAACTCTGTGCATTGGAAGTTTCCTGCTTCCATCCAATAGAGTTTTCCTGTCCGAATATTTGTTTTCAATGCAAGTGAATAATATTCGATAATGCGCAATATCCATGACTAAAGTTGCTTAGTACTCTATTTCTAATGATAGCCATATATGTAGTTTCGGGGTTTTCCGCTTCCATTGAATACATGACTTTTCCCGTTCGAATTTTTCATTTCGGATGCAAGTATAGAATATTAATTCCAGCATTATGTCCACAATTAGTATTTCTCTGTCATTTGAAAGAAAAACACGTATGATTGTCAAACTTTGATGCTAACCACAATCAAATGTACCAAGGCTTTCGGATTTTAGAGAATGCATGACATTTTGTGCTAGTTTTTTGCTAATGCAGAAAATACTCGGCCCCTAATCTATTTCATCTTGCATAAATTAATATTTTAATTCCTTCCTTTGATCCCAACTCGGGGGTATCTCGTGGCTTTGTAAAACTTCTTCACATTAAAAAATATTTTAGGGCCTTACAAATTGTAAAATGGCGCATTTTATGATACAATCCATATTTACAAAAAATATATTTATATATTACATTATTTATTCAAATAAACATTAAGTAAATATATATGTATGTATGATTATAAAATCCTTCCAACTGAATATTTATGACTTACTTAGGTAGGAATCTTACCCTTTTCATAATTTCTTCCTAACTGTGACTATAACACTTTCAAAATTTTAATTGAAGTGTAAAATTTTTATAAAAACACCCAGTTGTGGGACTCGGACATTCAAAAGCGATATCGTGACTTACTTTGGGGAAAAGGGTTGTATGATATGAGGTTATAGTTAATACCAAGTCCAAAAATTTGCCACCGAGGCAAAAAAATTGGCAGTTTAAAAAATATTGAAGCCAAGCAAAAAGATAACAAAAAGCCCCCACAAAAGAAAAAAAGTAACTTCGTGCTTTGGGGAAAAAAGTCGGAAACTCCACCTCGAATTATATGAAACGCAAAGGTGGGTAAGACAGAACGTAATTGGTGGTACATTCAAACATGCTAACAATCGATACATCTAACCTGCGGAAATGATTGCATGAATTGCAAAGTCATTCATGGATGAGGTATATGGCATGACAAGGAACTGTTGAACTTAAGAACATGGATGTTATAAAAAGTACTCATAGCACTTTTGCTACTACATTCCAATCTTCTAAAGGCTTTTGAGACCACCAAATTCAAAGCTAGCGTCTTAAAACACTGAGGAATTCTGCTAGCTCTGATGGATTTGCATCAATACAGGTTTCTAATTCATGTGTGATGTGTTAACAAACAAACAAACTATTATACTTCATAAGAGAGGAAACATTGCATTATATAAAAGGCTTACTGTTTTACCTTGTATGAAATGCTTTAGAGTAAAAGCTTTTAAAACTACTTTCGATGAAGATGCTGCATGGAAAATGTTCAGAGATATATGCTATCATACTTGTATCTCACTACATATTTTAATTTCTCCTGCCCACCCTGAGGTATATTTTATTTACCTGTTTCATAAGTACTTGAGATAATGCACTGTCGCTTATTCAGTTTAGAAATTATTTGAGTTGCTGATAATGCACTGTCGCTTATTCAGTTTAGAAATTTATTTGAGTTGCGAAAACGGTGGCAATTATCGATGAATGATTATATTTCATTCATTAATCATTACCTAGCCTAGCACCGACTATCATGGATATCATTATAGCTTTACTTTTTATTATGTGAATAATGATTTTAAAAAAGAATATTTCACATACAGCTGGGCAAATAAATATTTTCTTTATATAAATAATTTCCTTTAATAGACAAACTCAAACACGTTTAGGAAGAACTCTTATAAAAGAGAGATAAATGTCGCAGAGTACAACGACATTGTGTCAGCGGGTTTAGAAATAAGAAGAAGGAAGCGCAAAGAATAAACTAATTAGAGGAAACGAGAGTAAAATGTAGGAAGACTAAGAAGCACCAATTGTAAAGAAGGCTATAAAGATAACGGAAGGAGATAAAGAAGGGATAGGCACTTACAAACAGATGTACATGAAATAAATATGCAAAAGGACGGTTTTAGTAAAGAGCAAGAAGAAAAGGTAAAAAAGAGGAGCAAAGTCATGGCCGTAATAAAAGGGGAGCCCGCATGCAAAAGTCTTTAGCCCCGGGACAGGTTGTAAAAGGGTCCAGATCCGTGGAACGATGAGAGTGGGGTCACAACGAGATATAGGCCTACGAAGCCCAATAGACGGAGCAAATATTAAGGATAAACCGCAAGCCAATCAGATGGTAAAAGGGAAGAGACAATATAGCCAATAGGAAAGCCTAGGTGCCCGAGAGTTAGAATGAAAAAAATATGGAGATGAAATAACAGAACTGAAATAGGTAAGAAGTTTTGTTGGCTGATAGACGAAGAGGTTGCTTAGAAAAATTCGTCGAGTACCGATAGATGTAGAGTCATATGAGGAGAAGTGAGCTGATAGATGAGAGGCAGCAGTATGGTTTAAAAGTAACGTACTGCCATTGACGCCAAAGACCGGCAATTGTTGAAGAAACCATGATGCAACGGCGTTCTGCCATGAAGTGATGATGACGCGAGATTCAAGAAAGGTTCCCTATCCTGTATGACCTGCCAGCCGAAGAGTATTCGTTCGACACGGAACTAATGATTTCGTCTATGAACAATACCTGTGAATGTTTCGAACAATCCTAGTGCATCAAGACTATGCCATTCCCAGACGAAGGACCAACGCCACTACAATCTCGAATCAGTAACGAAGATACTGTACTTCCCCCTTTCCTCACATTTATGTGCATAATCAATTCTTCACCCAATTAATAATAGTTGGCAATAAGAATTAAACTGGTAGGGCGAAATTTAATTAACATATATAAATGAGGGGAACTATTATCATGTCAGTAAATTTAGCCAGGTTAATATGAGTGATACTTATATAAGATGATGTTATAATGAATATGAGTGAAATGTATGTGTTGAGTGCCGTCGATAATTAACATAGTAGAGTAATGAATTTGTAAGTGATGTGTGTAGATGAATTATGAGATATATAGTAGGAGTGTATTGTATAATATTATATGTGTTTAATCAATAAATTAAACTGCCATTTAAAATCAGAGTTGTTTTCAATCGGTAAGGTCACAGCGAATTCTGATATAATTTTTGCAATTTACTAACTACACCCCATACTATATCTATCTTTCCTCCTCAATCATATAGTATATAATTAAACTATTTATTTTCATCGCCACAATAAACTCCATAGTATCTAAGAGCAAATATAAACTTCGCACCTTAATATTCAATACATCACTTCTCAATACATGGTTATAGTCAGCATAACAGGGTATTAGTCTAAAACAGTCTCATTCAGATTCCAATTGCTTAAAAGGTACAAAAATGCATGAATGGGAAATCAGAAGATTCCTCACTGATGAAAGCCAGTTATCGGCCTGAAATTTAATAGGATCATTCAATGTTAAAATAGTTTAAATGAATAACATTTTAGTTGTTACGAGATTTCATGAAAAGAAGGAAAGCAAAGCAACATATATATTAGAACTCAAATATTGGATCACAGTTTACAAAATAGTATGTAACATGCCACTAGAATATATTTCTAGAAATTCCTGTAGAGAGTACAAGCCAAAATCTAAAATTAGTGCTTTTAAAACAATAATACACATACTGATTTTGTTTAGCGTTCTTTTCAAAAAATTTCTAAATTTTAAAATTCCTTCCTTTTTGTTTGCAAAAGAGCTATAAAACAAATTATTGAATATAAAAATGGAATTAAATTTATGTTTTTTTAGGAGATTTCTCCATTCCTAGCACATAATTGCACGTTTTTATGAAGAAAAACGTATGTATGATTTGTATTAATGGTCTGAGCTTCCATACATAGCATGTGTCAATTTTTATCTGTGACTGCGAATACTTTGAGGGGGAAAATGAAACGGCATACATTTCATACTGAAAACACCATTTAGGATTTTTTTCTTAATAATTTTTACTTTTTTGCTAAATTTAAAAGGTTTTGTTTTTGAATATACAGTTTTATATGCGTATAAGCAAATAACTCCCATTGCTTACTCTATGCTAGCATTCAATATTGTTAATTAAAATATACTTTAACGAACACACGCTCCCAGAAGCTCCGATGGAATTTTAATCTAAATATAATAATTATCATCGATGCATATTTTTCCTCCTTGACAAAGTTATTAACTGATAATTATAATTGACAGCGAGGGGTTGTATAAAAGGCTTAAAAGCATTTGTAGTGTCCTGCCTTCAAAAATTACCTCTTAACGATGCTATAAAATTAACAATATACGTATGATATAAATTTATTTAATTATATTAACGAAAAAGTTATTGCACTCTCGGAGGCTGAACCTTCCTTTTCTGGCTTCTGTCTTATCCAATCATTTTTCCCTTTTTCGAAACCGTAGTATCGTTGATGTCCAGTTACAAAGGAGTGTATGGCCCGGCTGACGTAGTTCCATAACTCTTCGGGCTAGTTCCGTTGATAATTATGTTAATTACTGCTCAGATATAAAGGGGGATCGTAAACTATGTCGACAAAATAAGAGGGGTGATAGTACTATCAAGATGAACTATATTTACAATGTAATCTAGGGCGTCATTCCACTCAGTGTGTCAGAAAAACGTAAAGTTAAGTGCCCTAGTTGAACTTTCGTAACATGTGAATTAACGAAATCGCTAAATGCGAAATCCCATTCAGTTCAGACAGACTCAAAGGCGAGCCGTATAAAAATTTTCAGTGAAAAGAAGCAGCATCGACAAATGTCGGTCACTGGCTGGTTGCGTTTAACACTCAATTACTGACCTTGCATCCATGAGATACACGGTAACTATTTTTGCTGACTGCTAGTCCATTCGTAGAGAGGGAGGCTGATTCCTCCACCTATCTTCCTAGAAGGAGGGGTGCCAAATGTCAATTTAGTTTTCGTTCTTAAAAAGTGAGGGTATTTGACATCACCAGCCTTTTAACTCTCAGATGCGACGACAGCAGATTTGTAAATATTTTTGATCAATCGGATTTTTTTGTTTTGTAGCTGTATTTTTGTGGATTGTTGTTGATTCCAAAATGTTCAACCGATTTGGACATTTTGGATTCAATCAATTTAGAAATTTATGCTGGAAAGCAACCAGACGGGCCATACCACTTGAGAAACAAGAGCACTGACGTATTAGAAAGATTGTTTACTCGAATCGCTAACACCGGACGTAATGTCACTGATGATAATTGGTTCAGTGATGTCTCTCTGTTCCAAACCTTATCAAAGTCTGGCTCCCAAAGCTTAGAAAAGCATTATTTACCCTCTTTTCCTTTAAATAATAGTGTAAAAATTGATATATGATGGTTTTTATGTCATGAATCTCACAGATACGACTACAGCAATGACGAAAGTTTTTTGAGGATAGTAATCGAGTGTTAGCAGGAAGCCTGTCGAACCAAACGTTATTGTTTAAAAGAGCCAAATATTTAATGCTACAAATCCTTACCATGATAATATCGTCCGAAAGGATTTCGTGAAGGACATGGCGGATTACACATACCAGGAATTGGCAGATATGCATTTAATGTACGGTTAAGCAAATGGGAACAGACGCAAATCACTGCGATTGTATTGGGAGAGATTTCCGAGGCGTCGTAATCCCTGCCATTCTATTTTCGTCAGCGTTGACAGAACACTGCGTGAAACTTGTTCGATTGCAATCTCGAGTAGAGATACACTACGTAAGTGTGAGGACGCCTAAAATGGAATAGTGTCCCTTGAAGAGATTTTCAACATCTCCTTTCACAAGTACGCGAGCGAGCGGTGGCAGACGAAATTGGTGTCTCTCTGAATTCGGTGTGGAATGTTTTACATGAGGCAGGCATGCACCCCTTACGCTTGCGGAAAATCCAATGATTAAACGTATATAACTATCCCTGTCGGCTACAGTTTGTGAGGTGGATGCTTCAAATGATGTAAATGACAATCCGAAGCTCTGTTGAGGTGAATACCAGTAAGGTAGAAAACATCTCGTTTACCCGTGAAGGCAATTACAACAGTCACAACAAACATGTGTGGGCTCAAGCCAATCCCCACGCGACTACCCCTCGTAAACACCAGCAGAGATTTTCAGTGAACATCTGGGCAGGTATCGTTGGTGATTGGCTGGTGGGACCGTATCTCTTGACAGAACATCTGATCGGTGCAGCGTAACTTGTCTTCCTGGCGCAAGTGCTACCTGGTATTTCACTCACCACACAGAGAAACATGTGGTTTATGCATTATCCCCACCAAACTTTAGCCACTTCCTGAATGCCACATATACTGGATGGTGGATTGGACGTGGGGAACCTGTGGCTTGGCCTCAACGCTCAGCGGACCTAAATCCATTAGACATCTTCTTTAGGGAACACGTGAAATCATTTGTTTACGATACACCCGTGGACTCCGCGGAAGATCTGGTCGCGAGAATCACTGTTGTAGCGGACAAGATTAATACGACACCAGGAGTGTGTGAGAGGGGGCGCCAGTCTTTTATTCGTCGGTCTCAACTCTGCAACGGAATTCTTGGCCGTCATATTGAGTATCTACTGAGTGTCTACTGAGAGTCTTTCTCTAATCTGAATAGGATTTTGCAACTTATGATTTGGTTAATTCTCTTTTTTTTCCAGTGACAAAAGTTCAACTTGGACACTGAGCTTTACGCTTTTCTGGCACACTGAGTGGAATGCCGTTCTAGGTTGCATTGTAAATCTTGTTCGTCTTCATCAGTACTATCACCTCTTTTATTTTGTCGACATAGTTTACAATACCCATATATATATTTATATATATATATATATATATATATATATATATATGTCGGACGCTGGTACTTCACGCCCGATCAATTTACGTAATTTTGACCTCTTTGGAATCATCATGCAGTCAGCAGTGGTCCGGTGGCGAGGACATATCAAACCTTAAAACTCCATCAAACAGCAAAATGTTGACGCAGTATGCATAGAACAGTCCAATTGATTTTACAAACATATTTTATTAACTTCCAATTAATTACTCAGCTCCATCAAACTAATTCCCAATATCCCACCCAATTTAAATCTGTGCGCCTACGGCGCACGTCCTTTCCTTTCCCTAGTTATCCATGGCTCTGCCGATTTTCTTTGTTTCAACTTTAAAACCAACGCTTAGTGACGCTCATTACTTATGCGTGATGTCATGTCGGATGATCTTTTTGCTAAACTAAGCATTTTTTAGCGCCAAACTGCAAGGCTATACGTCTACCTAAAATTCTCCTCGGTTCTTCGGAAATTGAATCAAGTCGAACCCATTAATTCTATTTTCACTGCAAAACCTGATGCCGCTTATTTGAACTCTCAGACTTTTAAATTGTTAATCCTATATTTTACTAATTAAAATCCCGTTTTAAGGTCGCGCGATCACCCCCCCCCCATATTTTTAGCCTCATATATATATATATATATATATATATATATATATATGCATGTGTGTGTGTGTGTGTGTGTATGTGTGTGTTTACTTTAAACGTCATATCAAGCTGTAATTTGGTTGTTTATGTCCCAATTTGGTTAAGTTTGTTGTGTTTTAATTTGTCCAGCTGCAAATTATTTTTCTTTCTTGCCAGTTTTATTCTTTATAAATACAGAAAGGGCTAACTACACCCTTATCACAAGCACTGACGCTTGTGATAAGTTTTTATGTTATAGAAGGCAAGTCATATTTATAATAATTGTGGGTGAAATGTCCTGTAAAAACGTGAAATTAGATATCGAAGTTGCTAGGATTACCTTGGGAAATAAAAATTATATTTTTATTTAACGAAATGAATTATATTTCATTTCTTCCTTTTTGTTAATTTAGAGAATTTAGATTTTAAATCTAATTACTTTATATTTTAAATGAGACAGAAGACTGAGGAATATAGCGAAATTCCAATTTGAACCGATCGAGGCGAATGTAATAGGTAAATGAGTACAAAGTATACATATTGAAATGCAATTAGATTAAGAAAATTTCTCCGATCCTACATCACACATAATTTTCTTTCATGACGATGGTTATAGACGAAAAAAGAAATTTGCATCAATTTAAATTTAACTAAAAATACCGCAGCAATCGCATACTGTCTAAAATTAAAACTAGAATTTACTCAGGTTTTTTTTCTTTATTTTGATGATGCCTCAAAGCTTGTTTGAATATTTATCCTACCTATCTCTTCGTTCACCTTCCTCAAAGTTAAAAATTCACGCTGAAACTTCTGCAAAATATAAATTTTCATTTCTGAGTTTAATTCTCACGTCGTTGCCAGTCCAGATTTCCATGCATTTGAAAACAGTAATACCGTCCCACACATGCCAAAACTCATAGTGTAATATATTTCAATGAAAATACTGATGTATTATTTTTTTTTCTCTTCAAATATGATTTATATTCCAGCACTCATGGTCTCTTGCCAGAGGCTTATTTACAGATGACGTGCCGAACATTAAGTACCTCACTTAAGATGCTAGAAAACGCCTCGAGTGTAAAATGCTGGGAAAAGAATGATTTTAGCAAAAGTGTGTATGCAGGGGATTTGGATTTATATCACATCCCTATATATTTCATTCTGGGTTTCTACGCTTTTAATGCATCATTTGAAGGAAATACATGTACGGGAGAGCTTTGCATATTAATTTATCCCCTTGCTAATTTAAAATTTAGTAGCATTATATAATAATTTGAAATAATCGAACAGGGAATTTGATGTATTTCTGGGAAATCAAAAACTTCAAATAAGCGGAATTTCAAGAAAACATTTGTCATAAGTTCATTGCGCATCTGCCACGGATAACACTAAAAGTAATTTTCATGAATAATTACTGAGAAGATACTGCTGTATTGGAACTCTCATTTATCCATTAAATAAACAGCCAATATGAGTTTATACAATTGCCCATTTTCCAGAATAACTCTGAAAGTTCTTACAGGCATACTTTTCCCCAAATTCCGCAAATGTTCTGGTTCTCTACGAAACCAATTTTGTACAGTTTATTCCTTTAGATCTGTCCTGTGTGATTAGAATCATAATCCTCCAGGACCTTCTAATCATCCAGGTTCATAATCCCATTGTCCTTCCATCTTATGAGAGTTTGACCTAATGCTATCAAACTAGTTCAAGGAGCTGTTTGAATTAAGGCCCAGGATGTACTCACCAAACCATATCTTTACCGATTTCTTTGATTGAACGAATAACTATATTCTTCGATATTCCGCTGTCTAAGTCTGGGAAACTAACGCAGGGACAAATTTTGAGACGACACGAAACGAAAAATGTACTATTCGTACTTTATATATTCTTTTATTGGCCTTTAAAAGAAAGTTAGTGTGTCTAAATCTACTCAACGCCGTTGAGAACACACCCGGTTCGAGAAATCAGCCATTTCTTTAGAATAAAATAAATGAAATTTTTTACCTTGAGTCAAACACGAAATAACTTCTTCTGTGCTTTAATGCATTCCATCTTCTCAAAAGAAATAATACTCTTTGTACTTAATAACTTCATCAACACAGAAAAAAAAATGCATTTTCATCCGTATATAACTTAGAAGAATTTTATTTACAGAAAACTTCACATATCACACGCCAAAATTCTAACAACTCATATAACATCAAAATGGTAGATATCTTCATAAAAAAATGCTGCCATCTGAAAAGTAGATATTGTCAAAAATAAAAATAAAGAAAATGTGCTGCTCTCTGTTGAAGAAAATTAAAGTCTCAACAGCCTTCCTGATCGTTCTCGAGAATCACATATTTTAGAAACTGACACTCCACTTGCCTTAAATATATGCAGTCTTACGGTTAACTCGTCACCAGAAAGGTATAAGTTGTACGGCGTATCTACAACCAAATGAAGAGCAGGCATTTTGTATCTCTTGTGGATTCGTGAGCTAAGACACACGTGCACGTGACGAAAATAACCAAGCTAATTAAAATAATTTGCCAAGCAAATTAAAACAAATATTTGCCTACCAATTTATATTTAAAGTTACGAGACTACTAAGATTTTAGTATTTTGTATTTTTATCCAAATTATACGCAAAGAGTGACATGATGGATTCCAAAAGTTTTGTTATCGTGTGACATCTGCTTACCTGCTAGTTTCGGGTCCGGTCAAAATTGACTTTAGTTTCTTTTATAAAATTGGAAGGTCTCTAGGCATTAGAGATGGATCACACAAAGAAATTACAGATTTTTATGATGTGAAGCACAGAATCTTTTTTTATCTGCGAAAATATGATGCAGTTATTATTTTCTTGTGCTCATAAGCATTTTTAGCAATGTTTGTATACCATAACGAATGACAAAGTTAGGATTGGAATGATATATTAGTCACCATAAACTAATCGTTAACAGCTGTTCTCAAATTAATTTGTTTTAATAGCCATTGCCACTTTCATATACTAATTGTAATTGTTTTCTTTTTTTTTCTAAATACTATTTTAAAAAAGCTAGCTGAACATCATCCTGGACAAACTATGTCCATTTCTGCCCGCACAAGTATGCTACAATTCGTCGCCCGTTACACGTTCTTGAATTTCTGGAATAATTCAAAAAATAGTTCCAAAAGTCACCGATAGGGGAAGATATGGTGATGTAGTTGTCGGCGCACTCGATAATTAGCATAAACCGCAAGTAAAACATCAAAATGCAAATTAATGGCTATGTAGTCGACAGTAGCGCCAGTATTTTTGGCTATAAAGATCGGTGCGGAATGTGTTGAGCCATCGTTGCCAAGGCAAAAAACATTTAAAAATTTTATAAAAATATAATAAAAATCTATTTATTATCCTTAAACTTCCTTCTAGCTAATATATTTTTGTCTCTGAGCAAATCCATTTGGATTTACTCTTTTTCGTTCTCATAGAACTCACGGATTTTGAACCTTATCTCTCTAACCATTCACTTTTCTTCCTTCTCTCTCTCAACTTGCTAATTGAAATCCAGCTTACAGACAGCCATTGACTCCATCCCCATCAACGAATCAACTCGAGGATCCTGGAGGCAACCAAAAAAAACTCTTCTTTTCACCCACCAAGTCTGACCAAAAGACTCTCTGCTTCACTTTTTATGTTGCATTTTTCTGAACTGATGATGCTATTCTTCGAACTTTCAATGCTCATTTCAGTGGTACTTCCGCTCTCCGCTGACATTCTTCTGAAATATCTGTGTTTGAAGGCGTTGGCCTAGGCAACACAGTTAGCCAATTGTTTTTATGGCCCTATGGTTCTATGGTTGAGGCATCGCTATACAGTAAAAAGGATCATCAGTGGCTTTTTCCACTTGCATGACCAACTCGCTCCCCGGACCTAATCCATGCCATTTCTTTCTGTGGGGTTTTTAAAGTCCAAGGCTATTATGTGGAATTACACTGGTAATAAAATAGATGATCGTATAATGGCACTTTTAAAATTGTTAATTGAAGAAAACACATTCTGACACATGTCTGAGATAATTAGAAAAACAATTTTAATAAATGATATTAGCATTTAATTTCTCTTCTTATTATTTAAAATTATTTTTATCATTAGTTACAATTTGCACAGAAACAACATAATAGTTATCTACATACATTAAGAAAGTATTCGAACACATAATAAAACCTAGCTACGTATATTAATTATTCTGTGCTCTCGCCTGATTAAATTTATTACAAATTACAAATTATAAATATATATATATATATATATATATATATATATATATATAT
This sequence comes from Dolomedes plantarius, assembly GCA_907164885.2. Lineage (NCBI taxonomy): Eukaryota > Metazoa > Arthropoda > Arachnida > Araneae > Dolomedidae > Dolomedes > Dolomedes plantarius. The sequence goes on from OU015491.1 coordinate 66,671,291, forward strand.
ATATATATATATATATATATATATATATATATATATATATATATATATATATATATATATATATATATATATATATATATATATATATATATATATATTCCGTCTTTTCCTCCCTCAGTATTTTTGTGCTCTGTCTTTGAGTGGCTTAAACGCTATTGACTTTATGTCAGCCTGGGTAGATTCGAAGGGAATGAGTTGAGAAACTATCGAACAGTCGAAAAGTCGAGACGAATAAAGACTGAGCTTGGGCTTGTCAATATAATTGAAAGAATATATTAATCTTATGTATACGTCTAGTAACATTCTAGTAAATATTAGATAGATTTTCATAAAACCGTATAAAATACCACAATTTTTTTGTGTGTATCGGTAAATAAAATCCATATCTATACAACTTAAATCATATGAAATTCTCATGTTTTATCTCTTGAAATCTGAAGCTTCATTTGGACTGCATGAGTTTTTATTAAAAAGGATAATAACATCAAACATTTCTGATAATTTAATCTAGACTATTGCCAAATTTATGCAACTAAAATACAATAAATGTTGAAATGTCTAATTGTAATTAATGGTGATTAGTATAACACTAGCAAAACCTAAGTAAAATATCTTTTGTGGAATGTTAGCAGAAGAAAAATTCTTTAAAATATTAGAATTTGCAATTTGCAGTCAATGACATTTATAATTATAACTGACAGGAGAAATTATTATTTAAAACATAAAACTTAAGCGTTGAGATAAGACTTAAGAATTTTTTAATATAAACATTAGTTTTGAAAATGCAGACATAAACTCTTTTTTTTCGCATTTGTATATTTTAGTATATGTACATATGAATTTGTATATGAGGCGGTGAAAGGCAAAGTGGTGTAAGTCAGTAAGTTAAGTGGTGTAAGTCCAAAGCGTTTTACTGCAACAACTACAAACAGTTCTACTATAAATTGAACAAATTAGAATTCATAATCATTGTTATAATATTTGAAACAATAATTATTTGCAATTCCACTGTAAATTGAACATGGAAATTACATTTCTGACCTCACATAAAAAATAGTTGTAAATGTGACTTACTCCACTTTGCCTTTCAGCACCTCATATATATTTAACTGGGTGTGACAGGCTTTAGAAAAAATGTTCAATTTTTAGCGTGCTTATAAATGTGTGCAAGTTCAAAGCCACACCAACCACTTGTGTTAGTTGTTAATTTATCACTAATAATTTTATAACTTATGCCAATTCATGATTATAACATAAAATCCAACATTTAATCGGAATTTACATAAAGCACAAATTAAATATGTTTTTCCTTTGGTTACATTTAAAAGAAATATCATTAAATATTCCAGGCTTTAAATTTTCAGTCTTTAAGAATAAATGTAGGCTTTTGAATTAAAAGGAAAAATTATCAATGACTGTAAAAGTTTTATATAAAATATAAGTGGATTTAAGGGAATTATAAATATGGTAATTCCCTTAAATCCACCAATAATACTAATGTAAGGTATGAAAAAGTATGTCTCAACGTAGTTTTCAAATTTATATATTTTTGTAAGGTTTTCATGTATGCGTATCTATGTGTACAAAGTATTGTACAAAGTTCACGTGCAAAGTATTGTAGTTTGCATACATATGTACGTGTATAGATATATTTATATAAGGGAGTGTGCTTGATTTAGAACTTCAGTTCTTCAAATATTAGCATACTTATTGATAGGTTTAGAAATTCATATTCCGAGATATATGTCTGGGAGTGATCAATCAGAATTACTTGCATTAGAATAAATTTCAATAACTCCGAGATGAATACGAGTGGTATTTGTGAGACGTTTGTAAGTATGTTGTCTACTGTAAATTTAAATATAAAGCACATTTTACCACATTTAGATTAAAGGTATATTAAATTTCATACATTTTAATGACAAGTATTTTAAAGCTACCAGAATTTTTTTTTACCTTACTTATACTCATGTATGTATTTATCAACACTGAAGTGATATATTTATCACTTACAGATTTAGTTTTTGACTTTATCACGATTACCTGCTCGAAAATTTCCAATAAAACACGTTATATAGCAGTGGATTGGTTAGGAGCGCAACGGTCAAGCTTTCGCTAGACGAGGGCTAATTAGACCGGGACCAACAGTTTAAAGCCGATTCCGAACGGCTACAAACATCCATGCCAACAGCGGGACACCGAACCTACAGGATCTTAACCGAATGCCAGCGCCCTAGCCATTGGGTCATCACCTATAGCAATGCATGCTGACGTCATTTCTACCTTTTGTGGATTGGAACCTGTGTAGAGAGTAAAAAGATGGTTCAAAAAGCTTTATTGATGTAAAAAGACCACACATTGCTGATGTTTGTAACAAAGGGATGGAAGGTGTAAGATCTAATGGATATGCTTGTTGAACTTTATCGTGTCGACACACGTGCAGAAAGATATTAACTAAGAATAATTTTCCATTTGTTAGATATATGTATTGTGAATGCATGGCTTCTTTATTGAAGACATTTGCAGCAAATATCAGGGGCAAAGACAAAGTATTTGCCATTGTATGACTTTAAATCATCGGTCTCAAAAGATAGCTAATAAATGCCAGCGCTTATGGAGGAAGATAAAAAATTCTGACTGTTCTCTCACAGTAGTCAGGAAATCTAAAATAACAAATCCCATAGCTGAAGTCAGATTTGACCATTTAGGCCATTGGCCTCTACATATAGAAGGAAAAAGAAGATGCAAATTGAGTATCAAATCGTACACCAGAACAATGTGTGAAAAATGCAGTGTATCATTTTGTCATAAGAAAATAAGAATTGTTTTAAAAATTTCATGTAAAATAAATTGAAATATATTATTAAAATATATTATTAAAATTCATTAATATATATTATTTATTCATTAAAATATATTATTTGCTTCAGATACATGTATAGATCAAAATATATTAAAATATTTACTTTTTTCAACCTAGCATCAACTCCCAATGATTCCAAATGGCATCAACTCTGTTTTCAACTCATGCACTACTTAAATCCCATTGATGCCAATTGGAATCATTTAAAATTTTTAGTAATTAATTAATTTTTGTTCTGTTCTTTTATACTGGACATAAATGAGTACATGTCAGGAATTTCATATTTTTAGAATCTGTAATAAACTTTTGGGACTGAAAAGGTTAACTGAGGAAGAAAATATAATGATTTTTATTAATTATACCTAAGTATTCAGATATGAAACATAATTAATTTTTTATCCATGTAAATGTGTTAGTGTACTCTCGCGTTACCCTGCGACGAATTTTAAACGGGAATTTTATATTTAAAAATTAAAGTGTCAATTTTTAAAGAGTAATAGGTACCACAATTTATATTCCTTCATGCCCGCTGAAAATAATCTAAACTTCGACGCATCTTGATATACATACATCCCTCGCTATTCGGAGTAACTACCTTAATTTCCCCCCTTTACTATCAGTTCTTAATATAAGGCAGAAGTGTTTCCGAAAATTAATTGAATAACCGTATTAAATTGGGGGTTGTTTCTTTTCTTGTGGTAAACCTCTTTTGCTTAATTACCTCCTTCAATTAGATTAAACGCAGAATGAGGTTATTTACAAATTGACTTTGAGCAACCTCTAACTTGCCTTTCCTTAATATTAAACAGGTAAATAAAGTTTATGGCATGCCTCTAGTAAATGTGATAATAATAATCTGCATGCATTATTAAATCAAGAGTGAAATCTTACAGAAAATGAGGGAGAGGGGGTTGAAAAAATTTCATTCCGGGAAACTTTGGGACCGTTTTATTCAATTTTCTGCGGCATTTCCATTCATTAAGTTTATATGCTTTACATAGCTTCCTTTTTTGTATACTGTCTACTGTTTTAATATCAATTATTTATACATATGTATTCACAGTGCAGGATAAATATTTTCTAATGTGTGTAATTTCCATGTTGAATTGAATGCTGCATATATATATATATATATATATATATATATATTTCTAAATGAATTCGTCACGCGAATGCAAGAACTAGGTAACTCCAACAAAATTATTTTCGAGATATCTGGCTATTTATAGCTAGATTACATAAGAAGTGAATGCAATATTTAGAAAATTCACTTTCCTGCTAACCTAATGCCATCTGTTAGCTAGTGTAATAATTAGACAAACAGAACGACGAGTATTTTCTCATTGTAAACATTTGAGAAGTAAACATTTGAGATCTTCAAGAACTTGAAAAATCGAGTTACCTAGTACTTGCAATCAGGTGACGAATTTAACAAGAATTAGCAAAATTTATCACTAATGGGTATTAGAAACTTTCCATGTAATCAATACAAATATATATAATTTACTTAATGCTGCAGCGTACAAACCCTGTTGGGTTCGCTCAGCATTAAGGTAGCGACCGAGAGAGAAAAAAAATGTACTCCGTAATAGAGAAATAAATTTTAAAACCTTGGGGCATTTTTCGTTTAAAAAATAATAAAATTTTAATTATTCGGGTAAAATGTTGGAGGTAGAGACGCGGTGGCCCAGTTGGCAAGAGCAGCGGTCCGGTGGTCTGAACCTCCCTGGTTCGATGCTCGTCGCTGAAAATCCACCACCGTGTTCACTAATGGTGGCCGGGGCACGTAAAATAGGGCGTGGCTGCAATGTCCTCGAAGTTCTCATATTTACCTCAGGAGGTGCGGGGTAAAGTGTTCCAGTCTCGTCACTTGACTGGGTTCAAAATTATGGGACCGGTCATTTAGCCAAGTCGGACTTCGACCCTTGTGGTGTTAATTTAAAACAGGAGCCGCACCTTCATCGCCCATAGACTTCGGGTCTTGATCTGATGTTGCTGTCGGTCAAGTGGCATAAGCAACAACATCAACAACAAATGTTGGAGCTAGAAATGTAATCGCCAAGTTGCCAACACCCACGTGATAAATATGTCAACGCCGCCTAACGGCTTAAACGATATAGTCTGTTATAGTCATTGTTATGTATCTGTCCGTGTTGTCTGGATGTAATTTTTGTTCTAATGTGTGTTAATAAATGTGTCTAATATTACAGTTATATTTTATTACCGCATCACACATCAACAGAAAAATTTAATGTAGCGTGTTTTAAACGTCAATAAATTCCTTTGGTAGACGAAATTTATTAAATGAATTTTGCATGGTGTAGAAATGTTCATTCACGTAAAAAGGTTCATAAGTCACAAGGTGTAGAAAGGTTCAGGCTTCATTTCAGGAACCATTTTCATTGGATTTTCAGCAGTTATGTAACTGTAAATAGTACACAAATTTTCTCAATATTTTAAAATTGAGGTGAGCGAATCCAATTGGGTTAGTACACAGTAGCCTTAAAGGGTAAATATAACTGCTTAATATTGAAATACAGCCATTTTTTTATGATGTAAAATTGGTTTGAGTTCAGATTTCTAACAATGATGTTAGTTCAAGGAATTTAATAACCGTAGAAAGTATGTTAGATTATACGTAGTTTCATAGACTTTTCATATGAAATTAAAAATGTATGGCGTTATTGTGATATAAGTACAGGAATTAATCTATTAAAATAAACCTGAATAGAATTGAAGGCAATATTTCTTCGTATTATTTCAATATCTAGTTATAAAATATTTGAAGCAAGTTCATTCCAGACAAATGAAATCAGCATATAAAACAACATTAAAATTATTCAAAATTAAACTGCTTTGAAAGTTTTCTGAATTTATTCCCTTTCATTTATTTTATCGATATATTTCATATTCTATCTAGAAATGTAATTCTTTTAATTACTCATATATGAATAGTAAATATTATCATTTAATATTAAACATTCTTCAGTTGAACTTATTTTTAATTTATTAGTGAATGAAAGGGAACGCCTGCTCAATTCCTTTTGATATCATAAAGGAGTTGCTTACTTGTTAAAAAAATTACGAATATCTATAATATAAGTTATTAGTTTATTTTTAGTGGGTTACTTTCATGAAATTCGAAAGAGAATTTTATAATTACTTGAATAGCGGAAGCCGTTTATGCAAGAATATTAATAAATGTTAATTTATTTCCATAAAGAAAATGGTTTTTCTCAGAGAATGAATTTGCTAAATTACTGAAAAATTTATTTTGCGTTAGCACCGTATATTAGAATCATTATATAAACCATTCTGCGAAATAAATTTTATTTAAAAGGTCTATAAAAAAGGTTTATTTCAAATTATGATTCAATAGTATTTAATGCATAAAATTGATAGAATTAGGAAATATTCTCAAAACAATAGATTTTTATACCATTGTTGTTTTGTTTCTAATTTCCTTTGGCGGAAAGTTCCAGAGAAGGTCCATACAGGCTTTGGGCTGAAGTGGGCGGTTCCAGTTTATAGTATAGCACCGCAAGAGTTGGAGTCAGTCTTAGCTAGTTGCCACCTCAATTTTGATTGAACATCCCTAGGGACTAAATCTGGGGTAACCGTACCCTCTCCCTCCCTCCCTGACCTCATACAGGGTCTTCCCGGTCTACGGATTCAACTTGCCCATATCCGGCCTAGACAGAGAGGTATTTAATCTCGCGCGTCGGAATTCGATCCGAGACCCCACAGCAAGGAGAGCCAGCGTTCTACCGCTAGGTTACCTCGAGCCATTTTATACCGTTAATCTTTTCCTTACGGGATGGGATAGCATGTATCCGAAGAATAAGGGCCAACAAAGAATATATATATATATATATATATATATATATATATATATATATATATATATATATATATATATATATATATATATATACTAGCTGAAAACCCGCACTTCGCTACGGAGTACATTCAAAGTAAAAACATCGGTGAATGTATGCAATTAATGCCAATATATATATAATAAATACGACGATCAATGTATATAATTGATGTAAAATATATATATATTTATAAAAAAATCGTAAGGGATATTTTTATAGACAAAATGATGTAGAAGAAGATATTCAAATTAAATCTAATATAAAGAATACTAAAGAATATAGTACAGTTAATATAGTACAGTTTCTAGAACATTTCTTTTACTGTATTTTAATATTTTTTTGGATAATGTCCAATCGTCTGCGCATTAGCAAGAAAAAAAAATTATTTTTTGTCTATTTAGTTTTTATGCACGTGACGATAAATTTATTTAAAGTACCAGAAAAAGAAGTCACGTGATCAGCATTTAATAAATTAAATTCTAAAAATTAATCTTTAAAAATTCACCAAAAATCAGGAAATGAAGGTAAAGATTCGAAAAAGATTTCACTTTAAAGGAATTTTTATGATCTTTCTCGTGATATAAATTTTATAACCCTCAAATTATTATTTTAAATGCAAACTTAAAAAAAGTAAAAAAACAGCTTAAAAATTTAATTTAAAAAAATCTAAGAAGAATTTTTCAAAAATCTCCCTTAGTGCACCCCTACACTATAAGAAGAATCGCCATGCACAATTTCAGCCCTTTAGGTCCAGCGGTTTGGTCTGTGCGTTGTATGTCAGTCAGTCAGTGAATGAATGAATGAATGAATGAGTCAGTTACGGAACTGTTTTTTTTATATATATATATATATATATATATATATATATATATATATATATATATATATATATATATATATATATATATATATATATATATATATATATATATATATATATATATATATATATATATATATATATATATATATATATATATATATATATATATATATATATATATATATATATATATATATATATATATATATATATATATATATATATATATATATAATCCCCTTAATGGCCAGTCTTACAAAGTGGTATGAAATTTCCCGTTCTAAAGAGGGAACCGGAAAAATGGGCCCCGTAAGCTAAAGGTTAAATGCATTAATATTTTGAGCAACATATCAGGGAAAAGCCTGGACTATTACGTATTATATGATGCAGTTTCAAAGCGTATAAATTTAGAAGATGGTTTATATTCACGTTCAGATAAATACTCCTTGAAAATTTAATATTATAACGCAGTTTGACTCAATGCTAAATTTTGAACCAAAATGTGTAGAGGCACGAGATGGGAAATTTTTAGAAAAGTAATAAATGTCAAATCATTTCACGTTTCGATACCAGTAACCATGGTACCAGTTTCACTTTTAACTCGCGTTTTGTAGTCAATTCAAACAGATCGTTAAAAATTCTGAAATTTCGGGTCACCATGGTAACCGAAAGACTTTGACCATTCCGCTTAGATACATCTGGCGAAATACTCCGCAGTAGATAACGTAATGAAAGCGTACAGCAGCTGGTACTGAAAGCATCGAAAAAAAAGTAAAATAAACGTTCGTGTGCGAGGCATTTCCAAGATAAGAAGTCGTAGGCCAGTTTATAAAATATGGATCGAACAGCTGAGTCGTAGCAAAGGCGATAAAAAGGACGTTGGAGGAGACAGTGAAGGTTTTTAATTAAACGTAGAATAATGCGTGTTCTCTCTCTCTCTCTTGAAGTTGGGGAAAATTTTGGAAATCGGCATTTGTTGAAGATTTTTGAAGAGAGCGATTGAATCTTAATCAGAATACATTGTGCACTGCGCATTTAAATTTATGGTGCACAGGGAATACCTTTAAATTTTTGACTGCAAAGGAGATGCAGGGTTTGAAGAGGAAAACTTACGTGTTTATACGTTACTAGCGGCCCGTCCCGACTTTGTCCAAACAAAATATTATACCAATATTATACCAATATTATACCAATATAATTGAACAAAATATTATACCAATAAATTTCCAGTTGCTAGCCAAGAAATAGTAAATCTTTTTTTACCTTAATAATAACCTAAATAATAACTTAAATTAATTTCATGTTAGTTAATAATTAAAATAAATTTTTTAAAAGAAAAAGGCGTGCCGGAGATCGGCTAGGTTCGAACCGCTAGCGTCAGAACAGAGGCCCACCGCGATAGCACCACGATAAGGATCGTTGAAATCCTCGGAACAAAAAGCAGTAGAAGACAGTAGCGGAAACAATAAAGATTGTTAGGATTAAGCCCCTAACTTTATTTCTACTGATCAGGTATAAATAATACAAAGCCTATGTCCATCTGGACTAATGTACCTTTCAAACAGTGAAAGAAATTTTCAAATAGGTACAGTGATTCTGAAGATTAATCTCCACGCACAAAATCGATCTCTCTCTTTATATATAAGTATAGATAGCACCACGCTAAGGATCGTTGAAGACTTCGGCACAAAAAGCGGTAGAGGACAGTAGCGGAAACAATGGAGATTGTTTGGATTAAGCCCCTAACTTTATTTCTACTGATCAGATATAAATAATATAAAGCCTATGTCCATCTGGACTAATGTACCTTTCAAACAGTGAAAGAAATTTTCAAATAGGTACAATGGTTCTGAAGATTACCCTTCACGTACAAAATCGCTCTCTCTCTTTATATATAAGTATAGATGTGCACGTAAAGCTAAAGAGTGCGAAACAAACCTGGGAAATGTAAAATATGAAACCCTTTATCTAGCGGAATCAAATGTACCACAGAATTTGAGTTTACTTTTCGATGTTTTTTAATAAAGCAATATGTTTAAAATTATGGAAATTTTAGAAAACGGACATCTATAAGAGATATCAAAAATGTGCACACAAGTTTCAATATTACTTTGTAGTCTTTGAATTAAGAATCATCAGAGATTTTCGCAAAATGATTCCTTAAGTAAAAGAAAATGGCATTATGTGTAAAATACAACAACCTGCTGTAAAATAAAATTTTAGAATCGCAAACGATGAAACTCTTTATTCAGCGTCCTTAAATATATAGGGTTTACATAATTATTCTATGGATGATTTTAAAAAGAATCTCTTATGTAGTGAACCTAAAGTTCATGAAATATGTTAAACATAATATATTTATTCAATTAATGATATTCTAATCCTCCTTTATGACTCAAAAGCAACTAATTACGTTTTAAGAATACTGCTGGTCATTAAAATTGCAACACCATTAAGGACAGATGATACACACGAACGTCAAATTCACATGAAACGAAGAAGATGCTGAGATTTGCAAATGATTAGCATTTAAGCGCAATCGAACGACACAGGAGGGAGAAACGGCATCTCAAACTCTGTATAAAAGGAAACTTGTGCAACGGATTTCTCATTCGAAAATCTCATTTGAATGTTGTTTGTTTCTGAACATCGCCTTATGCCTCGTATAAGAAGGAGAAATAGCTACCAGCACGTGTCGGAATTCGATAGCGGAAGAATCGTGGCCTATCAAGAGTTTGATGTATCGTTCCCCGATACTGCTACCCGAATTGGTCAGAATCCAATGACTAGCATGCGAATATGGAATCGATGGATTCAGGAGGGTCAAACTGAACGCCATGTAGGATCTCAACGGCCTCTCTCCAATAACCCCTATGGGGACAGACATATTGTCAGGTCTGCCTTGGATCGTACAGCCACATCACGGACCTTGAATCAGGCTTGTTTGCTGCATAAGTATCCGCACGGCAGTCAGGCGACGTCTGGAGCAGTACGAACTGTCTGCACGGTGACCATTATTGGAGCTCCCCTTTCCACTGCAGCATAGAGACGCGTGGCGACAGTGATGCTCCCAACGACAAAACCGGATACAGGAGTAGCACCACGTCGTCTTTTCAGACGAGTCCCTATTATGCGTGCAGCATCATGATGGGCGTATCCGTATCTAGAAGCACCCATGAGAACGCGCGTCTGCTGGTATTCGATATCGTCATACGGGCCCTGCACCTGGTGTGATGGTATGGGCAGCCCCTGGGTACACGACAAGAACTTCTCTTGTTCACGTCGTCGGTAATCTGAACAGCCAGCGTTACTTTAAACAGATCTTAAGGCCAGTGGCTGTGCCCTAGTTTCGGGGCCTCAGAGACTTCATCTTTCAACAAGATAACGCAAGAGGATGTTCGACTGTTGCCCTGGCCAGCGCGTTCTCCAGATCTCTCACCCACTGAAAACATTTGATCATGGGTTGCAGAGAGACTGCACCGCCACCGCTCTTCAGCCATTACGATTGATGAAGTGTGGCATAGACTTGAATCAGCATGGAATGACTTGCCCGTATGTGTCATGAAAGCCCACTTCAACTAGAAGTCTAAATTTGCAGGAATCTTATAGTAGAATTTCTGTCGAATATTAAGTGAACAGTATTCATTCTGCAGATCAAACATGTATATACTTGCTTTGACGGACACACACACACACACACATATATATATATATATATATATATAATATATAAAAATGAAAATTTGTCTGTCTGTCTGTATGTCTATAATTGTATAGAAATCCACAGTTTAGGAGCAGCGATCGTGAAATTTTACATACAGGCGTCTTTAAAAACAGCCGAGGGACTTAAGAACTTCCAAAATCGATATTAATTACCGTTAATTTTTAATTAATAAAAAACCAACAATTTTGGCACTAAATGTAAGCTGTTATACTAGACGTGCGGTAGATGGCGCCACTATTTTAAACTTTTGGTATTATACTACGATCAATGTATTCAAGTGATGTGAAAAAAAGAAAAATATATATTTTTAAAAAAAATCGTAAGTGATATTTTTATAGACAAAATAATGTAGAAGAAAATATTCAAATTAAATCTAATAGGACATACTAAAGAATATAGTACAGTTAACATATATATATATATATATATATATATATATATATATATATATATATATATATATATATATATATATATAACTTAACATAGAAAATTTTAATGTACATTCAAGTATATAGAAACAATTATATAAAAATGTATAATATCTATTTCACATATCAGAATTTTTTGAAAATTTCAATTAATATTTTAAAAATCATGTGATTATTTAATAGCATTCAGATTTCGATTTACAGCTCCCGCGACACATTTTTACAAACCTAAAATCCAATTGTAAAATATAAAATCCATAATTATCAACACGAAATATTAGACAGCTAAAATTAACTTCCGTTTTAGGAAATAAATTAAACATAGATATTAAAAATTAGACCCGGTAACTTTATAGTCATTTTGTACAATTCATGAATAATTACTATAAATCCTTTCTCCCATTGCCTAATTTTTCATGATCACATTATCTCTTGCATGTGACAGGCACAACGAAAAATCGCTTCTAATTACATTGATAACATCTAGGTTAAATTAATTTGTGTCTTTCAAATAGTATTATTCCTGCCAAATTGTCAATTACTCCTTAATTAGATATTCATTAATTCGTAATTCAAATAAGAAATTCCTAACTGCGTAGTCATTATTAAAATTCTAATTTATTTTGAACCATGTGTTCATAATTATTAATAATTTCCGTAAGGAGGTAAATGCTGAAAATGGAGATAAAATTTCAAGTGTGAAGCCGGTTGGGAAGAAACTGAATTATACTTTAAACGATATTTTATCGCAAAGTATAATTTATCTTGCTGGGAAAAGAACATAATTATGGTCTATTTTTTAACGAAATCGGAAGTATATTTATAACGGAAACATACCGAACAATCGCTACAGCATTTTTCGAGAAAGTTGAATATAGAAATTTCTTAAAAGTAAATTATAGAATTCTCATTGATAAATATCTCATTGGTAATGAGTGGTTATAAGGGATTTAACTTTATAAATAAGCTTTATAACTGTTATAAAGCTTATTTATAACACTATCTGTTAAAAGCTTATTTATAACACTATCTGTTAAAAGCTTATTTATTAGCCAAATTATAACTTTAAAGTAGGATTATAGCTTTTACCATTATGCCTTAAACGGTATAATATATAATGAAATATATCCTTGAATTAACGGATATTCTAGAATAGTGGTAAGCAAACTGTGGGTACCACCCCACAAGGGTGTCGCAAATGAAACTAAAGAGATCGCTGTTAGTCTGAAGTAAATTTATATACTAATGAATGACTTAATTAGAAAATATGCTTTAAATTTTTTTTTATTATTGCGTATTTTTAATATTTTAATTTATATTTTTTTTAATAAAAACTAGTTGAATACCCTTGCTTCGCTACGGAGTACATTGAAATTAAATACAACGGTCAATGTATGAAATTAATGTCAAAAAAAGATATTTAAAAAAAATCGTAACGGATATTTTTATAGACAAAATAATGTAGAAGAAAATATTAAAATTAAATACAACGGTCAATGTATGCAATTAATTTGTATGTTTAATATCCTTAAATCATGCTAATTTCAATTAAATTCTTAAAAAACTTCCATCTTAATTTGTCTAGTCGTTAAATTTTATATCTTACCGTATTTTAATATTTTTGTCAATCGATTTTGTTGTTATGCAAGTGACGCAAAATCAAAAGAAACCACGTGATCAGCATTTATTAAATTAAATTCTAAAATTTAATCTTTAAAAATTGACTAAAAATCAGAAAATGGAGGTAAAGATTCGAAAAATATTTCATTTTACAGAATTTTTTATGATCTTTCTCGTGATATAAATTTTACACCACCGGATAATTATTTTAAATACAAACTGAAAAAAACGTTACAGAAACAGCTTAAAATTTTTATTTAAAAAAATATAAGAAGAATTTTTCAAAAATCTTTCTTACCATACCCCTACACTATAAGAACAATCAATATGCAAAATTTCACCCCTTTAGGTCCAGCTGTTTGGTCTATGCATCATCTGTCAGTCAGTCAGTCACGGAACTGTTTTATATAATTTATAGACTACTAGATGTATTACCCGGCTTCGGTCGGGATTCAGTTTCTGTTATTTTTTTTCAATGATTAGCCCCATGTTATGATGTTCTAAAGTTTTTGTTAAAATTCTTTTGCGGTAGCAAATCGCATTAGTTTGTTGTTGGTGCTGTCGTTGTTCATCGCTTTCCTCGCCTTTCGATGTTGAAGCTCGAAGATGATTGTAAGTTCGACGCGTTAAAAGTTTCTTCATTAGTCTCACTGCTTCGGATCACTACAATTCGAATCCTGTTGCCTTTGAACTCTTGTAAATGGTTTTTCTTCAGATTCTTGTGTGCGTCTAACTGCATTTTGAATTCTGTTGGCTTCGCACTCTTCTGTTTGTTTTTTTTCATCACATTGCTCATTTCTCAACAATCTTTGACATTTTGCCCTTACTTCTGCAGGATTTAAAGTTGCTCTCCTCTTTTTGGACATTTTAAAGCATTAATTTACAGCTAGTCAATAACGTTTGAATGGATTTATTATTATAGAAAAAGAATCTATAATATTTGAATGGATTGAGAACACATTCAATATTAAAACACAGCAAATCTGATAATTATAGAAAAAGTATATACACGCATTTCATGCTCGGAATTCTTTCTCAAAACTAAATCGTCTGCTACGTTTCAATGTCACTTTTAGACTTTCTTAATTATAATATACACGTATTTCATGATTGTAATTCTTTCCCAAAACTAAATCATCTGCTATGTTTTAATGTCACTTCAGTTATATAAATCATCGCGTCAAGGCTAAGTGAACGTGTCATTCAGTATATTTGAGTTTGAACAGGTAGCTTGGGATAGTTTCAATTCATGAAATGGATACATAACACATTCATTGAATATGAATGACTTTCCATCCTTATATTTTCATTTTTAAACAGAAATATTCCGGCCGTGCCACGTATATGAAAATAATATATCAAATTCATTCTTGCATGCGCTAATATATGAATAAATCAGTTTTTAATTCATATCTATTTATTTTTACGGAAATGGTATAATTTAATTGGCAACAATGAAATGTTACAATGACTTTGAACAAAAATATCCGTTCATACCGCGCAAACTTGTTCTAACGTAATTCGGGAATAGAACATCGTAGCGAGATGAAAATAGTCTATATCCTTCGCGCAAGATCAAGCAATAAGTTGACCAAGTTTCATCGCAATCGGATAAACGGTACAGCAGCGCATAAAATACGAACAAACAAACATTCATTTATGTATATATATATATATATATAGATGTATTATGATATTGTTAAATTAAATGACAAACAGTGGTACCACGAAAATGTCATCAGCAAAAGACTATACCTCAATGGCTTCCATTTTCCTCTATTTATCTGTGTGACACTCGGATTCAGAATATGGGGTTAATAATTTGCCAAAATTTGCTTATTTCTTTTCTCTATCCTTATTAACATTTTCCTAAATTTCTTTTGATTTTGCTTTAGCGAAAAAATTTCATTGGAATTGCTTGTGATTTTTTTATTTTAGAAAATATGCTTTAAATTTTATATAATTACACATTTTTAATATTTTTATATTAAAAACTATGTGTTATTATATTGTTAAATTAGGTGTCAAACAATGTTACCATGAAAATTTCATCAGCAAAAGGCTATACTTCCACGGCTTCCATTTTCATTTACCAGTCTTTGCGACACTTGGTTTCCGAATATGGAGTTAATATTTTGTCAAAATTTTCTTATTTATTTTCACTATCCTTATTGAGATTTTTCTATATTTTTTATTTTGCTTCAACCAAAAAATTTTCATTGTAATAGTGTGTCATATTTATTTAAAGAAATTTGGTCGTGGTCGAATAGAGTTTGTCCAACTGTGTTCTAGAAACACCAGAGGTAGAAATATTCATTTACGGTTTCACAGATATTTTATAAGTTATTTTATGTCTTACATTCAATGCAAAAACATACAAGATTTGCAAACTTATGTTCCCAAAACTTTAAAATCACAAACTCTTATCCTTTACACCACATACTGGTGTACAATACTGTACAATACTGGCGTGCCTTTGGATTCAATAAAAAATGCATCACATACCTCTGGACTGATTGAAAATAAGTTAGGCTCTAAAAATTGTCATATTTTGAATTACTGTTTAGAACTGCTAGGTGAGGGGATTCTATACCAAAATCACTTCAAAAATTTAATTTATTTTTAAAAAATAGTGTATCAATGGTTAATTTTGCATAAAAGTTGATTTCACTTAATCCATTGAAGACTGGCTTTGCGAAAACGCAACATTAATTTGTGTATTTTTTAAACGTATGTTCTAAGTTTTGTACGTTTTCTGAATTAACATTTTTATTTTATTCTGTATACTTTAATTGTTCATAATAATTTTTTTGTTTCCACATTTGGCCTCCTTTAGAACTTTTAAAAAATTAATTTTTTCTAGTATTTTGAAAGGGAAAAAATGAGCAATTTCAAAATAATAACTGTAGATAGCAGCACATGTTAAATTTACAATTTGATGCTAGTTCTGAGTTTACTAGAGACTAAAGAACAAAATGGCTTCAACAGGTAAGGCATAATTTTTGTTTTTATTTTTCTCAATTCATATTTTTTTAAATGTTGCGAAAACACAACATCAGCCCAATGTGTAATATTTAAGATTTTGATATGCGGCCTAGTTTTTTGTGCAGTAAATTGGTATTGTTTTCATTTCAGATAAGTTTGTCTCTAGAAAAGCTATTTTTGACATTGGAAGAGGCATTGGAGTATTTTCAGAATGATGATATTTCAGAATCGTCCTCAACAGATGATAATGATGAACAATAATTCGTCATTATCCCTCCAGATTCGGATCATTTGACGGATGAAAAAGCTATTGATGATGATATTTTATGTGAAAATGTTGAATCACTTAAATACATTGCAGGTGAAATCGACATTTTTTCTAATAAATGTAAAAGTAAGCAATATAGTAAGAAAAAGGAGCATATTGTATGGCGAAAATGGAGACTCTACATGGATGTAATGAATTCTAAAATAAGTTTATTAGAGATTCAGAGATCTATATCTTTGAGAGAGCCATCTCTTTGATAAAAAGGCTTGAAGAAATGCAGATGAGCTCTGATTTACCTGAAACTTCACATATTGGAAGACCATCTTCAATTCAAAATCTTATTCTCAATGAAACTCGGAAAGACCGTATGGGCCATATTATTACTAAAAATAGTGTAAATAAAAAAGAAAGATGTTAACACTACAAAAGTCAAACAATTCCTCTATGTAATAAGTGTAATGTACCTCTTCATGCAAAATGTTTCAAAGACTTTAAAATTAAAAAAAAAAAATTCCGTTTTGGACTGATGTTGCGAAAACGCTACATTTTTTAACCTTTGTAAAAATGAATTTAATTTTACGGAAACAACTTATTTGTGTAATTAATGTTCTAAGAAGTGTTAAAAACTATTTGGTGCATTTCCAATGAAGGAAACATGGGGCGGTCTTAAATGGGTTAAAGTCGGCTTATTGGCGCGCCTTTGTATCAGCAAAAAATTATATTTCATGTAAATCTTGCTATTTTTTTCTCTGTTTATATATAAATAAATTATATTTACAATATATTAATGGAATAAAGACATATTAAAGATCAACGATTTTGAGATTAAAGGTTTAATAATTAAAGTACGTCAGGATTGAATCAGATAGTTTTTTTTCTCTTCTAATGACTGGGAGAACTGAGCCTAGGCTCTCATCCGAGGGAAGCCGGAAGCATGTGACCACTTCGCCTTATGCGTTGCTCCAGATGCACTACAAAGGTGGATCCACGCTGCACCCGTTTGATGGTCCACGAATTTTGAACCGAGTTAAGTAGCGGGACTAGACCACCTCGTCACCTGATTGCAAAAACTAGGTAACTCGATTTTTCTAGTTCTTGAAGATCTGAAATGTTTACATCTTCCAGTGAGAAAATACCCGTAGTTCTGTTTGTCTAATTATTACACTAGCCAACGGATGGCATTAAGGTAGCAGCAAAGTGAGTTTTCTAATTATTGCATTCACTTCTTATGTAATCTAGCTATAAATAGCTAGATATCTCAAAAATAACTTTTTTGGAGTTACCTAGTCCTTGCATTCACGTAATGACCTGACCCAGCACCCTCAGAGGTAATTTGAGAACACATGAGAAAATTTGTTCTCAAAAGCAAAAAAGGGAAGCAACTGAGGAATTTAAAGCTTATACCAGGGGTTAACAAGACATATAGTGTTGTTGTTGTTGCTTATGCCACTTGACAGAAGCATCAGATCATGTCCCGAAGGCTATGGTCGATGCAGGTGCGGCTCCTGTTTTGACTGGCACTACAAGGATCGGAGTCCGACTTGGCCATATGACCAGTCCCGTAATTTTGAACCGAGTCAAGTGACGAGACCAGAGCACTTGAACCCGCACCTCCAGAGGTAATTTTGAGAACTTGGAGGATTTTACGGGCACCTGCCACCAATAGTGAACACGGCGGTGGATTTGTTTGCGACCGCCATCGAACCAGAGACGTTCAGACCTCTGGCTCACTGCATTTGCCAATTGATCAGATGCCATCTAATCTGAATGCAATGAATCAGATACTCAAGAAGCTATTATCATAGAAGTTCTCCGAAATTGCGTTATTCCGGATGAACTACCTATGTCCATAATTATCCACGGGATTGAGAGTGACGGAAATCTGGGTGGTGCAGAAGGGACAATTCTGACATCTATGCCAGTAAAAATTTTGTAGAATAGTTATATTGTCATCCAAATCATTCTCTTTGGTATAAAACATTTCATCAAATGATTCTGAATCATTTAGATAATAATAAGAATTATACACTGAAATTTCTGAGTCAGAATCGTAGTCGTGGATTTCATGTGGAGGCGAAGAAGAAAACTGATAATTTTGAAAATAAAACCGCTGCAAAACTCTAAAATTATATAATATTAGTAACATTACCTATGCAAAATGTGAAAGAACTGAATGTTATACCGCTAGAAGAAGTGAAAAAACAAAAAAAAAAAAAAAAAACATCAGCGTATGGACCAATTTTAGTCACGCAGCAAAAACTCGACACACTGCTTCAAGAGCTAATAAAAAGTCTTCTACTGATTTACCATGCATGCGATATTACTACAAAACAAAACATGAAAAGTCTAATTAGCGGCAAACGTGCCTTTTACGAGCAAATCAAACCACGCGCATTTCATCTGCCTGTACTACATACGATCACATAACTTACGTGGTTAAATGATAAGAGAGTGTTCTAACCCCGAAAGAACATAGATGTTTTGAAAATAAAGTATATAAGGAAAAATATGTTGCCGAGTAAAGTTCTTAAAAGGCAATCACTAAAAAAAAATTGGTATTATTAAAAGCTTCCATAACACAAAAATAATTTCTGATAAAACTTTTTTTAATTCTCAAAAGTGCTTTTATGTAAGCTTATTTCAAGCATTAAAAATACTCGGACAAATTAAAATTTTGTTTTAAAAGTATCAGTAGTCAAAATTTAAGGTGTGCCATTTTTGATGAGTCTGCGAAACCAATATCACTGTTTCTCTAACTGTATCAATATTTCACCTTTTACGCGTTAGAAAGATTTAAAAAAACTTTCGCTCGATAGTTGCAAATAATTTTGCTTATTTATTTATTACTTTAAATAATTAAGGAATAGTTATAGAAAAATGTGTGATTCATGGTAAGTGTTCTTAGAACTTATACTCTAAGAAATAAAAAAAATATGAAGAACGTCTAAGGAAAATAAAGAAAGGAACGCTTTACCAAATTGCATCCAGATGCCTAGAAAGCAATACTAGATGTATCCTCTTAAAGACAAAATATTTTTGAGGTTTAAATGTCTATACTACAAAATATGGCAAAATGACCCTATAGGATTTTTTATGTTATGGATAAATCTTTAACTTAGAGAAAATTATATTCTAATATTTGTCTACTTCCGTTTGGGACTTCTTGGGTTTCATTTTACATTACTATATTGCATAATTGCTATTGCTGCCTTATGATGACAGTGCGGGAATCTTACTATTCTTAATATATTCAATTTTAGTCTTTTTCATATTGTTTAAAATTTATTAAGAGCACACGTTAACTGCACACTACTGTCACAATAAATTGTACTGATTTTGGTAATTTTGTAATTTTACACAATAGGCGAAATCCAGTAACGCCTAGATAGGGATTTATTAGCACCAATATATCAATCGTGTAGAGAAATTGTTATGGCAAATTCTTATGCCGAAATATTTTAATTGTCTTCTTTATAGCTCCCCCCCAAATAGCAAATTACACTCTTTATTTCATATATATATATATATATATATATATATATATATATATATATATATATATATATATATATATATATATATATATATATATATATATATATATATATATATATATATATATATATATATATATATATATATATAAACACAAGTATATAAATTATTTTATCTCAGTTCTTCCCTTTTAAAATTTTCCATTTACTCCAAACTTTAATTTATATCAGTAATTGCTAAACAGATGAGGAGAGGAAATAAAAGCATTGCTTTATAATTATTTCTAAACTAATTAGAAATAACCGAATCTCCGATAAGAATTTTAATTACAACTCGTTTTAAGACTCAGAACAAAAACAAATCTCAATACCCTGCTGTCAACGTACTTTAAAAATACATAGGAAGCTGATTGCTGTTTCTTCACAACTTTTTCGGAAGATATTTCATATGAATCTGATTTCTGGGCAGTGGAAGGCTTCACTGCTAATTAGATCTTTAGCAGGTGTCTTTTGAAATTGAATTAAGATAAGGAACTTTCCTTTCAGCTCAATTAAGTTGCCAATGCAATTAGCCCAGTATTCCGTCTTCCGGTTTTTCTGTAGATCAAACTTAATACAGATAATTAAAGCCTATCAACTTTTAAGTTTTTAAAATACTCTGGATGATAGCTAACAAAGATTGGATATCTCAATATCAAGCGAAATTATTTTTATTAATAAGAGCATTTTGTTTGCCACCATTTCAAAGTTATTAAAATCGCCAAAATTGCTTTATGCATATTTTCATGAGAAACTACAATGAAGAATCATGGATGAATGTTATTTAAAGTAAATTATTTTTACAACGAAACTGATTATTCATGTGTAATTGTTAGATTCAGAAAGATGCGATAACAGTTGATATATTAAGATAAAATGTAGCTCAAAAAATGAAATTAATAACGATGAAATCACATGTAATCTTAAAAATGTAATCTTTTATAACTACGTATTACCATATTTTTTTAAATATCAATTAAAACAGAAAATAAAAATTAAAGAAAATTTATGCCAAAAACTTATTCAGCTATGTAGTTGTTTCACTGCTTTTATTGAATCATGTTATAGCTTTATGTTACCAAAAAGCAACACTTATTGAAAAAAAAATATTAAAAAAAATCATAGAGATTTCTTGCCCGCCAGGCTTACCGTACAAAAATTTTAAAAAATATTTTGGTTAAGAAATCAGTTAAGGTTTAAGAACAATCTATATTTAAAAGATACCTGAATATGGATTTTTTTCCTGCATAGAATTTATCTATATTTCAAGAAACCTACAAACATTTGCCTACTTTACTTTCTGTCATCCAATAATTTTATGAATTTATAATAAACAGT
Source organism: Dolomedes plantarius (assembly GCA_907164885.2). Lineage (NCBI taxonomy): Eukaryota > Metazoa > Arthropoda > Arachnida > Araneae > Dolomedidae > Dolomedes > Dolomedes plantarius. The sequence continues at coordinate 66,692,757 of OU015491.1, forward strand.
TATCTTTTATTATTTTTCATATTTTCCGAAATCAGCACAAATTTCATTAAAACATGAATAGGATAGCAATTTTTCATATTACAAATGGAACTAATACACAAGTAAATGTATTCTTGCATGTTTAATTTTTAATCAATGCATTTTTTGCTAAACAAAATAAGGAGCGATTAATAACAAGTAAATTGTAAGAGGAAGTTTTAAAGAACTCTTAGGTACTTCTTTTAGTAAGATAAAGAAAACTGATGAAAAATAATATTTGAGATTTGTAGGATAATTTTTTTTTTCTGTTCATGTAGCATAAATTGTGGACAGGATTGTTTTCTCACTGTGAGACTGCTCAAAATACTATCAAAAACACATTTGTATATGTCCGATTCATTCTGTTTGAAAAAATGAGAGAGATAATTTAATTTAATAATAGGCAATTTAAATAATACAATTCGAAATTGTCCATTTAATAGCTTCCAAAATATTGGCTAAAGCATTAACCGAAGTTATAAAGATACCAACATTTTAGCAGAGCTTCGGTCATGATGTATAAGAGTGTCAAAATGGATATGATGACAAAACAACCATTTTAAGGTACAATAATATTGCATTTGACGATATTAAGCATTTTGATGCAATTAAAGATACCGGATAAAATTAATACAGATTGCGACAGATTGGACTTCCCCATTTCAAAGGTTAAGAAAAACGAATGAAACAATTTACAGCTTTATATCTTCGAAAAGTACTAACAATCAATTTTTTTCTACCCCTCTAAGTTTTGAAAATAACATCATTCAGGTGCCGCCCACAATTTTCGATTCATCGAAGCCGTTCTCTAAAGTTTTTCATCACTCTGTTGGTCGTTTCTGGTGTAATGGAAGAAATTTTCTCAAGAATAGTGGACTCTGCCCATTTTGGCGGGCTCTTAGCCCATTTTCAGGTGTTCTGGGGACAACCACTTGGTTTCCTTTGTAATGTAGACCAATATCCTCTCACATTTGAAACAAATCGCAGGATTGATTTTCGATCAGAAACAGGATCACTTAGGTAGAGCCCGAAGTTCGTCCTAAATGCCCTTTGTGTCAGGGTTACAGATTTATCGGGATTTTTAAAGTTCGCCCCGATTACAGAACTTCGTTGTTCACACGACCAACACATGGTGTCTACTAACAACAACTAAATCCGACCGCATTGTCTCCTCCTTTCGCTCCACCCTACCCTCACCACTACCTCACCAGTTACCTACAGAAATGTGGGAGATCATTCTGCTCCACCATGTATAATGACAAAACAACCAACTTAAAGTTCAACATTATTCCGTTTGACGATCTTAGGCATTGTGTGGCAAATAAAACAACGGTTAAAAGAAATAGATCATCAATAACTTCACATAATGCATCAATAACTTCACATAACGATGTATAAGTTTATATGACGAAGTAGCGCATTTTTATACACGTTTTCCGTTGATTCTGTTGTTTGCAGTTATTTAAAAAAATCTTACTGATTCTAATGCAGTAAAATGAGAAACACTCATTTTTTAAACGTTTGCCGAAGTTTCTTTGATATAATACGTCATCCAAGACTTTCATATAAAATATATACTTATATATAAAGAGCGATTTTGTACGTGGAGGGTAATCTCCGGAACCACTGCACCTATTTGAAAAATTCTTTCACTGTTTGAAAGGTACATTATTCCAGATGGACATAGGCTATATATTATGTATATCTGATCAGTAGAAATAAAGTTAGGGGCTTAATCCTAACAATCTCCATTGTTTCCTTTACTGTCTTCTACCGCTTTTTGTGCCGATTTCAACGATCCTTAGCGTGGTGCTATCGCGGTGGGTCTTTCTGACGGTATCGGTTCGAACCTAGCTGTTCTCCGGCACGCCTTTTTCTTTTAAAAAATTAATTTTAATTATTAACTGACTTAATATCAATTTAAGTTATTATTTAGGTTATTATTAAGGTAAAAAAGATTTACAATTTATTGGCTATCAACTGGAAATTTATTGGTATAATATTTTGTTCAACCCGGACAAAGTCGGGACGGGCCGCTAGTTTTGTTATAAAGCTAAATCCCACCAGAAATATGTTAAAAGAACATAAATTGAAACCTGTTGATAACATTTCAAGTATATTCCCAAATTGTCAACCCATAATACGTAAAATTTCCAAGTGAAAAAAAGTTCAATGCAATGCCTTAAAAAGCAATTTGACCCACGGACTTCGGGTGCACAAAAAAAAGACAGTATATTTTTACTACCGATATTCTACCTAAATGCATGGTGATTAGACCAAATGATGTTAAAACTATGTATATTTAATGTAGATTTAATGTATATATAAGTTATTTTTAGTTTAACCTTTGAATTGACACCTCGGACCCCCAGACCTACAAGGTCTATCGTCCATGATACACCTGAAAGTCGGTCACTACGTAGCAAGAGCCTGAATACGCAGTAGAGGGTTAATTTCCCAAGTTCGGATGCATTTTCAATTTCTGTGGGGCTGGAGGATGCCGGATATACAGTACAGATCTGCAATCCACCCAAGGCACCCCCAGCCCCTTTATTATTTTTAGTTTAAACTGCATAAGGCTTTAATAATCAAAACTATGTAAATACTAATCATGAAATATAAGGAATGAGCGAAGGAGGGCAAACTAGAACTCGCGAACCTCATACGGCTCTTTATCACTTTATTTGCAACTCTCCACTATAATTTTGGTAACTTGTATCAGAATGAAAATAACCAAAATCAAAGGCATGTGGAATAACCTACATTTTTGGTACACCTTATCCTTGTGTTCTATAGTTTAGTTGATAAAAAATAAACAACTCTCAGTCTTGATAAATCAACATTTATCTTAATTGCTACGAACTGCAAGAACTCAATATAAGCCCGATTTGAATAATCCGGCAAGTAATTTAACAATCCCAATAAAAATAATTATTAAACTATTAAAACTATTTTAGAATTTAGAAATATTAATTATTATAACACTTAGCGAATGTCTTTAACAAAACTATTAGAGAAAACAACGTTTAAAAGTTTCCTTCATATGAAATACAATATTTTTATGTTTCTGGAATGATTAAGTATGTAGAAATTGCAAAATGACTCTTAACACTATTTGTGTTGTTCATCCCTGGTATAAGCTTTAAATTCCTCATTTGTTTATCTCCGCTGATTATAAGGGATTTGTGTTATATGTATGACTAGCTGAATACTCGGGCTTCGCAACGGAGTACGTTCAGAATAAATACAATGGTAAATTAATGCAATTAAGGGCAATATATATATATATATATATATATATATATATATATATATATATATAATAAATACAACGGTCAATGTAGGCAATTGATTTAAATGTTTAATATACATTTGAATTAAAGTCTTTAAAAACTTCCATCTCAATTAGTCTAATGGTTAAATTTTATCTTTTATCGTATTTTAATACTTTTTTGTCAATTTATTTCGTTGTTATGCACGTGACGCAAAATTAATTTAAAGTATCACAAAAAGAAAAGAAACCATGTGATCAGAATTTAATAAATTAAATTCTAAAAATTAAACTTTAAAAATTCACCAAAAATCAAAAAATGGTGTAAAGATTCGAAAAAGATTTCATTTTAAAGGAATTGTTATGCTCTTTCTCGTGATATAAATTTTATAACCATCAGGTTATTATTTTAAATCCAAACTTAAAAAATTTTACAAAAAAAGCTTAAAATTTTGATTTTAAAAATTCTATAAAGAATTTTTCAAAATCTTTATTAGTGCACCCCTACACTATAAGAAGAATCGCCATGCAAAATTTCAGCCCTTTAGGTCCAATGGTTTCGTTTGTGCGTTATCTGTCAGTCAGTCACGGAACTGTTTTATATATATATGTATGATAAAGAAAGGGATATTTTAAAAATTCTTTCCACTATCTCCTTATGTAAGAAGACAAAAAAAATCTAAAAATCAATCTTTAGGCCATTCCTGTCCTTCTTGTATGGCATAATTTTTACTTCATGTTCTATCATTCATATATTTATGTTTCAGACTTATTACGGATTCATTATTGAGACGGTGTTTTGCAATGCACAGCTTCTCTACATTGCTTGTTTTTCACGTAACAGAATCTCCATCCTACCTTTCCTAACATATACAAAGGTGTGTACGTTTAAGCTTTAGTGTACTGTAGGTTCGTAGTTCAGATCCTAAGTAAGGCACCTATTTAGCTACTTTTACATTCTTTATTAGCGCGACACAACTTTGCATAAGCTGTGCGAAATCAGCGATCGGGAGCTGGAAGCAAATTGCTTGCGAAGTAAAATAATTTCAATTTTTATGCCTGATTTGCAATTCACGTCGAAATACTTTATTTCCACTGCGCGCATATTTTCATATTTCTGCTTACATTAGCGACATTCCGCCTTCAAAACATGCTCTCAGAAAAACGAAAAGAAACAGTATCTTGAATGAAGAATACAAATAAATTCATCTTTTATATTATTCTTTCAAAAGTTGTCAGCGCTTTTCGAATCCTACGGAGCTTTCACTCCGCGTCACGTTCCACCCAGTACTTCCCCCCTCCCCCATTCCAACCCCTAACACACACGAGAAGTGCGACGAAGTATCGAATTTCTCGAATGAAAGTTTATACTGACTCACACGTGTGTTGCCTCAAGTCAGCAAACGCTTTAGGGCTTAATATTGGATGACATGCGAAATATTAAATATCTTTCATGCAATTTCGCCAAGGAATTAAAAGAGAAATATTTGTCAGAATAAATCTCGCCCTTAAGTTTTACAAATGCTTTTGGTGTGGCGAATATTGTAACCATATACTCTGTTTAAAGTTTAAAGACACGAGGATGTACTTCCAAAACATTCGAATAAAAATCCAGCGAGTATTGAAATGTCTAAAAGGGAAGAAAAGAAAAACCATAACTGTACAACTGCAATACTTTTGACTCATATTTTAGTCTCATATTTTACCTCAATTAAGATCCTGTTAAGTGTTTTTATTAGATTAAAATACATTGGTGCAGTAAAATTAATTTCCATTAGCTAGTTCAAACTAAACACAATGCAATACAAAAATTATAATAATTACAGTACATGATAAATTTCATTCGAGTTTTCACATGAACTAAAAAAAAAGTTATAACTTTTTTTCCTGTTCATCTGAAGCCAGTTATTTTCATGATTTAAACTGGTATTAGCTTTCAATGTAACAATATTTAATGATTCGGTTATTTTTGAGTATGGATATTTTTACTTTCATTTTTAATGTTTTAACTTCATACTAAATCGATTAAATTAGCTAATACTTGCATTACTCTTAAGCACTTGAAGTTAAACTTATTATAGAATGATTTAATATGCAGCTGTTTCTTTAAGCCTACAATACTAGTTTACGAGACTTTTCTTTTCTTTTTATTTAATTTTGAGTACAGTGATTTGTTGTAAGTTTCGCTGGTTAGGACAACAATACTAGGTGAATTGTTATTTCATTTGTTCACTGAAAATATTATTCGGGGAATACCGACTATTTTTAAGGGAACAGTGGGCGTTATATTGATTTTATTTTTAACTTTTCATCATAGAGATACGAAATTGTTTACAAATATACATTTCACTATAAATATACAGAATACTTCAAAAGAAGTTTCCAATCTCATTATAATTTTAAGAGTTTTTTTTTTACATCTGAAATTTATAATTAACATTTTAAAATGCTCCTTGCTACTTAATTTTTTAGATATTACCTCGATTTTGCATTTTAGTCACTTTAAACTATATAACAAACAGATCTGGGTATCAATTATTTAATCCCTCGAATAATTAATGTTTGAGAGATTTTTTTCTGAATTCATCCCGATTTTCATCAAATTTTTGCTTTTAAATAAGTTATAAAAAAATTTATTTACCTTAATTATGTCGAATTGTAAAATGTATACCCAGTTTTTTCGTAAGCAAAATCAGAATTCCTCTTTATCAATTTAATGAATTTTGAACAACAATTATGTAGCATGGAACATTTAAAAATTCTAAAACCTTGAAAAATCTGTTTTGAGGAAAACAGATTTAAAGTCTATTACTACCTTTACCCTTTATAAATTACTTCGCAGAAGCTTCATAAATGATTTTCTTCTTCAAAAATACTATTTTGGTACTATTATCTACATAAATATATTTTTTTTTTACTATAACACAATCAATATTACAATGTCAAGATTTTCTCAAATAAAGGTCCACCGTTCCCTTAAAGAATCTTTATCTTAATCACGTATTCTATTGAATGGTAATTTATGTATTAATTCAGAGATTTACTTTTCCTTAAAAAGGTATATTAGTGACCGTTAATATCCTAACGACCGCTAGAATTATGTAACCACTAGAATCGCTAGTACCCAGAAATGATTAAAGATGTCTTTAGAGTATCTTGGACGCGAGGATATATTTTCTTTGTATATTTCGTTGATAGTCTCTTAAATTTAAAGCAAATAGATATATTTCAGATCTTGGTTCTAAGAAATGGGGTTATTTTTTCCTCTTTACTTTATATAACTTCGGAAAATGATTCAATGATAAGTAATTTTCTTATGGAAAATTAAACATTGAATATAAGAATTTATTGCTCTAATACATAAATATATTCTGTAATATATCACAGTAATAATCTCTTTGCGTGGACCTTATAGGGAAAACATTTATTTAAGTTAACCCTGAAACAATTCAGGACTATAACAATCTTGATTTACTTCCAGTTTTAATTGTACAATAATGAATTAGGCCAAAGGCAGTGTGCTCATTGACTTGCTATTTTAGAACTTAGGAGAAATAGGTCGTATATAAATGATCCCCAGAGGATACTTTAACACAGCGTCAGCAGAATTCTTGGTCAGTCTCTGTGATAAATTTAGAGTCTCTTGAAGGATAAAATCTGCCTCATCGGCGTTTTGCGGGGAAAATACAGTGATCCACTCCTTGATCTTAGAAAATGTCATCATGGATAAAGGAATAGCCACTTATGATTCTGGGCGTCTTAAATATAGTGCGATGGAATAAGTTGTACTCATGGACAGTTTGGACGTTGAACGGAATATAGTAAACGGAATATAAAAATAAATGGACATAAGATGTATTTAAGTTAGTAATGTTTTTAAAATTCTCTCTCTCTCTCTCTCTCTCTCTCTCTATATATATATATATATATATATATATATATATATATATATATATATTTGGGAACTAAGTTTAGAATACCTAGTACTACTAATAATAAGAAAATAATTAGTTTCTTAAATGCTGATTTAGATAAATTTATTTATAAAATAGCAATTAATTATTCTGTACCTACTGAAGCTTTCAACCCTTGGAAAATTAATTTACTAAAACTAGTACAAGCTAAATTACCTAATAATAGTAATAACATTAATAATCCTTATAAACACTTCAAAACTGCTATTACAAAATTACAAGATGACTTTATAGTAACTTATGTAGATAAAGCAGCCAACAACTATGCTATAATTTGTAAAAAATATTTTGCCTTATGTTTAAAAAAACAGTTAGAAAATAGTGATCTTTTTCAGCCATTAAAAGAAACTACTAATATTATTATTAAGAAAATCATAGCTAAATATAAACTACTAGGTATTTCATCTAACATTTATCATTTTCCTTATATAACTTTAGTTCCAAAATTTCATAAAACACCTATTGCTTTTAGAGCAGTAACCTGTGGTCATAATACTTATGCTACAAATGCAAGTAAATTATTATTAAAATACCTTAAATTAATCTATAAAAATATAACATCTGGTGTTTGTGGTATAATTGATAATAGCTATAGTCTAATTAGAAAACTACAAACATTAGATAACTGTAAATATATTGTAACTTATGATTTTAAAGATCTATTTAATAATATTGATATAATTGATTTAAATAGAATAATCATAATGTTAGTACAAAATAATATTCAATACTTAAACAACGAAATTAAACTAACTCGTTTCAATAGGCTCCTAGAATTAGTAACTAAACATAATTACATAGTTCATAATAATAGTAGGGTAGGTGGGGGCAAAGGTTTGCAGTTTTGAGTTTTGGGTTTCTTACGGGTCTCCGTTAGATCCTATCGCCCCAAAAAGTCACTTGTATTGTAGTTGGGTATCCCCTCTACCTTCTATAAAATAATGAATTTTTTCCCGAAATATTTAGTCGCCGAATTTTTATTTTACCAAAACACCTGTTTGCGAACCTTTACCCCAATCGATGGGGCAAAGGTTCGCACTGCAATCCTTTACCCCACTCGTTGGTTTCTTACTGGATAGGCATCGAAAATCACAAAAAGATTTGTCTAAATAATTTTATTTCACATTTTGTAATCTTTTTAAAGGTGTTACATATATGGAAAATCACAAATTAAACAGGTTAATCTCAATAAATTTTTTCTTAAACTAAATAACTGCAATCCTTTACCCCACTCGTTGGTTTCTTACTGAATAGGCATCGAAAATCACAAAAAGAGTTGTCTAAATAATTTTATTTCACATTTTGTAATCTTTTTAAAGGTGTTACATATATGGAAAATCACAAATTAAACAGGTTAATCTCAATAAATTTTTTCTTAAACTAAATAACTTCAAAATGAAATATCAACTATTAACACAGAAAGATGAATCTAACAAAGAAATTCACAAAATGAAAAGGGGTTAATCTCAATAATTTTTTTCTTAAACTAAAGAACTTCCAATTAAAATATCAACTATTAACACGATCGTTATATCATATCTTTGGCTTTACTCATTCTTTTAAAACCCGTAAAAATTAAGCAAATTAAGGGGATGGGGGATATTACAAAGCAATTTTTGAAATTTTTACCTCAGAGATATGAAATTGGGCATAAATATTCATTAAAGTAAAGCTATTACAAACACCTTATAAAATTTTATAAATATTTAAAATTTTATTTTTTATATTTAAAAAATTGAAATTTTTATTATGTTTTTTAAAATGCTCCTTGCGATCCAATTTTTAGCCTTATCCTTAATTTTGCATTTAGATTGCTTATACATTTTGATCAGGGTTATGTTTTGATTTGTGCTTTCGTTGAATAATTAATTTTTAGGCAATATTTTTATGCTTGAACTCTGAATTCTCGTGAAATTTTTGTACTTTTCCACGCTTAAGTTAAACTTTGATAATCTGAATGATGTCGAAACCTGAAATGGATACATAACTTTATTTTAATGTATAAGAGGAGTCTTTGTAATAAAGTTTATAAAATTTCGTCAAAAATTGTGACGCAAGGAGCATTTTAAAGACTTGCAAATCTGGAAATTACTCATTTAGAGCTTTTTTCCCTAACCAGACCTTCGAAGCTTATAATGTCTTGTAAAAACATTTAATTCTTTTATCTTGTAAAATAGGTCTTTGTTCAGAGCTATTTTATTTTTGTGTTGTACTAATTTATTTTATTTTTAATTTATGGATTTTCAAGTATTTTACAAAAAATTTTCTGATTAAAAACAGGCAGTTTTTATCAAAAACCATAATTTTTTTTCAAATTACAAAAATGTGAATTCCCATTAATAATAAAAGACGTTGTTAATAAGGATTCCTAATGAAAAGAGGACATGAAACAAATGTTAATAGTTAGAGCGGCAAAGGTTTGCAGATGGGGCAAAGGTTTGCACTGCGAACCTTTACCCCATGACTCCTGCAAACCTTTACCCCATTTCGTGCTGGTTCTGTTTCTGCAGAATGGACGCCACTGTATTTGAGTTAACCCAAAACTTAAGGTAGGATTTGAAAGGTTATTTACCACCCTAACATGCGAAAATAAGCCCAAAACAGTTCGTGAGTTTGAGTGATGCTCAAAATTACTCAAAAGTTGCAAAAAATTACATTAAAAGAGACGAAAACAAACTTACCTCATTTTCTCTGCAAAAGGGGGTCTTAACTCCAACATTTTTTACGAGGCAACTGACTGGAAGTAGAGGAATGCATTGCCTACCCTATTCTTCCTAAAACTCTTCCCGGTCATTTTAAAATGTATGTGCGAACCTTTGCCCCATGCGAACCTTTGCCCCCACCTACCCTATATACTTACAGTCCAAAGGTGTACCACAAGGTGGTAATGCTTCAAGTATGCTAGCTAATTTATACTTATATTATTTTGAAATTATTAATATAGAAAATAGCAATTACAATATATTTAGATATATAGATGATATAATAGTAATTAATAAAAGTAATAACCCTATAAACTTAAATTTTTACCCACCTAATTTAGAACTAATTAAAAGTAGCCATGATAATATTAATGTAAACTTTCTAGATATTAATATTAAATTAAGTACTAACAATAAATTTACTTTTGACTTATACGACAAAAGATCTGACTATAATTTTAATATTGTTAAATTTCAAAACTATCTAACCTGTTTACATATATCTGTTTTTAATAACATTATTGTAAATCAGTTAGTTCGTATAAATAGGCTATGTTCTAAAGACAATAGGATTAAGCATATTATAGACTTGAAAGCTGTGCTAACTCGTAATAATTACCCAGTAAGTCTATCCAAAAACATAATTGGTTGCTTTTGTTTTAATGAATAGTTTGTTCTGTTGCATTAATAAGTTAAACATAACAATAGGTTAAAATAAAAATAATAACTACTAAAAACAAAAATTAAAATCATAAGAAAAATAAAAAAATAATTAACTCATGGTAGTGACAATAATAAAAACTAAATAAATAAAGGAATAATAGTCTTAAAATATGGTAACCTAAGTAAGTCTGTAACTGAGTATCCACTACCTCAATGGTTGCAAGTTATATGACGTCAGTCATCTTGCGGTTACAAGTTCTTAACTTCCACTCTGACTAGCGCCAGGCTTGGTGTTCTTTGGTTAAGTACTTTTATTCAAACTTAATTAATTTATTATTCAATTCTTCTGTTAATAATGGATTGTACGGTGTCTGAGTGTGTTTATTTAATAGATTATACTCATCAGAAACAATCCATTGGTTTTTAGACAGTATTGACACCGCTGATGAAGAAATGCTGTCAGAAACCTTATTCATACTTTTCTTTACATGTTGGATGTTCCTGGCTTCAAGTAGCTTTAGAGCTATTACTGGTTTTCTCTTTCATCTTATTCTTATTTATATATATATATATATATATATATATATATATATATATATATATATATATATATATATATATATGTGTGTGTAGTCTGATACGGAGCGCTTTTCGTTAGACATTTACCTTTTGTTATTCCCCGCTGTTATACGGGCTTTATGGTAGCACGATATATGTGAGCCAGCATTGCTCCCTATGAGGGGGACGAAGCGGAAACAACCAAACCTCACTTGGGATTTTAACCCAAGCCATCAGCGTAGCAGCTGAGAACGCTAACCACATCACCATGTGGGTGGCATGAATATATATATATATATATATATATATATATATATATATATATATATATATATATATATATATATACTATATAAGTAATTTTTAATAAAATGAATTAGATTTTTATAGTTGCCTTAATAATATATGACTCAAAATTACTTACAAGTTCAATAACTGCGTGTTAACAACTTCTTAATAAATCTGTTGTAAAATCGCAGATATAGATAGAGTCTAAAAGGATTAAGTTTAAAATAAGCACCGGTATTTAAAAATGAAAGTCTCGTGAACTGGAGGTATATTGTTAAAATCACAGTACATCATATCGAACAATTATTTATTTGCTATATATAGTCATAGAAAGAGCTGGAAAAATAATGAAAACATAGATTACAGATAATTTTTTATGTTAGATCTTACACTGATCGTATTTCATCTGAAAAATTATTCAGCGAGCTATAATATAAAATGAGAATTATTTAAACAAATAAGTAGTGATTTATTTAATTAATTTGTTACGGTAATTCACTTAGTATGATATTCTGTTGATAGCAAAACATCACTCGTTTATTTCCTGAAAGACATGTATACAATTTATAAAATTTACCTAATAATTTCCTTGCCATTGATCCTAATTCATTTATCTGCAGCTAATTTTCCCTCTAATGAATTTGTTTTTCCAGTAGAATGAGGCGTAATTACAGATTGCAAGAATTTTTGGTCGTAAAATGCTGTTAATTACACTCATATTGTAATTTAATAGGAAAAAGTGTTATAAGGCTTAGTGGTAGCTTAATGCAAATATATTTGTATGATAGTGAACTCATGAATTTTTCAAAATACCATGTTCATTTTCTTTTAAGATACAAAGTGTAAACTCAGATATAATTAACCATACCAACAGTATGTGATATAATTTAAAGTTGAGAAAGTAAAAGTGTCAATTGCATGGTAGGTAGAAACTCCAACTTTCTTCCTATTCAGTCGCATACCATATATTTTGTATAACCTGATAAGCATAACATCAAAATTCAATTAAATCATGGAGTTTTGCACTCAACATGGAAACAAAATCATACCGACACATACTGTCAACTGATAACAGAAACCTTCTCCATCGAGCAAAAAAAAACTTACGAGGTACCACAATACATAACTGTATAGACAAAAGTGTATGGCATTTGCCATGACAATACGTCAAGTGAACATACACTAAGCTTCTCGACGACTTTCTACCTAAGAAGGCGTTTGTATTGGTGGTTTTCCAAACTGGACATTAGTTCATCTGCAGTCAATTTTTTAAATTTAAAACGCTACTAAATACCCATTTAAATGAGTATCCTTCTGTAAAGACACCAAAGAGAAGACTTTGGATACATGTGCTGGAACTGGTCATTGCCGGGACATACCTAAATCAAAACTATGTTGTTTTTCAGAGTTACATAGCGGCTGGGGGACTTTGTTCAGAATGTGTTTTAGATAAGCTCCTCATAGCCGAGATATTTATGTAATTGAACCCCTATGCGATAAAGTAGAGGGATTGGTATGACACAAATTACCAATTATGACAGCAATTACCAATTATGACAGCATTTCTGTCGGTTTCTTAGCGGGTAGAATAAAAAGCGTATAATCCTAGGGAAAACTGTTAAAGGGTATGAAGCGACAAGTTGTTGCTGGGATTGATCTCAAAAGATTTCCTAGTAATCATTAAAAGCAAAACAGAGACTCTTTTTAGGAGAATACATTTTCAATGCATTTGAGAACAGTCACCATCTAGTCAATTATTTTAAATCTTCATCAACACTTTTACAAGATATTTGGTATTTCTATACATAACTGTATTAAACAACTATATATTCTTTCCATACTATCTTGCCTGCAGATTTAGATATCAAATAGTAAACTTTACGGCACAAAAAGATTAATCTGCTAAGAAAACTGAAACTGAATGGGATATAACATACAAATGTGACCTCTAATCGTAAATACTTTACACTTTTAATCTATATTCTTCTCCTGCTTCTAAATGTATAGATAAAATATTTATTCATTTTGCTTTAACCAGCAATTTTTTACGCTAAAATTTTCGGCATAAAAATGATCGAAAACTTCTCTTAAGAATACAAATAGATTATTCTTTTGTTTTATTTATTTTTATGGGAATCGAATGCGGGAAGTTTTAGAACATACCAGTCTAGTCACGTGTTTTCAGCTTGAAAATATATCGACTTTTGCTGTTTTTGCACTATAAATAGCCAAATTCATCTTCCAGGTTCTTAAAGGCTCAGTGCTTTATTGCGAAAAACTTTTGAACTATAAAAGCAATTTTTTTAGAGGAAAATATTTAAACGTCAGCTGTCGATTCACAGGTTTGCCACTGTTTTGTTTGCATAATGGGAGTTAATTTCAGATGGAATTAAGTAAATTCGTTTTGAGTGTCTAAAAAAATTCAACATACCTCGAATTCATATTCCTTATATTATTGTAAGCATAAAGTAATAATACAAATGCATGCCTTAGAGGCATTTGATAATAAAATTAATAATATTATTTTATATTTCAATGCGGAATTTGCATTGGATCCATTTGCCCAGATATTAAAATCCTTAACTATTTTGATTTCGCGCCTCGTTGAAAAGCCCTATTGAAATATTCAACATGTAAATTTACCATTATGGAATAGAAGTTTAATTTTAATGTGATGCAGATTTTATGGCATATAGATACACACAAATTTAAATCTGGTACATTTTACTCCTTGCCAATTCTATTGTGATCTCTAATCAGAATACATTGGACGTTTCCTGGACGTTTTGGACTCTTCTTATTGATTTTAAAATACACGTGCCCTACGAAGCGAAATTACTGTGTTAACGTATAGCTATTATATAGCCATAATTCTTCAGCGTACTGCCGTTGAGTAATCTTTCTTGCTGAAGGAGACAAAGATCGTTGACAATGATATCAGCGAGAGCTCGAACGTCGTGGATTGCTGCTTGCATGAAGTGATTGGACAAGGTTTTCGGTGATTTTGCCAGTGTAAGAGTTAAAATGCAACGTCTATAAAAGAAACAAACACTTAAAAGGTGTTCCCAGAATGGACTCGCCTATGAAGGAAATCATATTCAAAATACATGGTTCTTATGAATTCTCCAACATAGCCCATAAATATTTTGGATGATCCACGCTCAATAAAATTGTCGAAGAGTATACTCATATCAAGAAATTAAATATACTTCTTTTACAGTTCTCAATGATAGTTATAATATGCAGTTAAGGGAAAGGAACTGAATAATATTCAGACTTTTTCCTTAATTACATATGCAAATTTTCTATCACAAATACTCTCTCTTTTGATAAATAAAATTTTCGCTAGCTGCGCAGTATAATACTTAAATAATCTTCAAGTTTTTTACTTTACATTACTTTGTTCTCGTTCATTAGCTCTCTTTTGCAGTACTCTTGAAGTGGAACAACTATAAAATACTTACTTCTTTACTTATTGTAACAAATGCAAACAAAGATCAAGTTAATGTACTCATAAAAGAATACACACTGTTTGGGTAGTTATTTTATCCTTATCTCAGAGGATAAGGAACCAAAGGTCACTAGCTGTAGTCAATATTCATTATAAAGTAAACATTGAAAATATTTTTCCCAATGTCGATGCATGCTCCCTGAAAAAAAAATCTTCTGATAAACGTTTCTTTTCATGCAATGCTAAATACTGCTGCGCAGTAACCCTATTGGATTCGCTCACATCTGTGTTAACCTATCAAGAATATTTGTCCACGCATTGCCGACTGGGATTGAAAGATTTTTTTTTAAATTGTACTCAGTAATAGAGATAGAAATTTTACACCTTGGGGCATTTTTTTAAATGCAAATAATATTTTAAAGTTAAAGTTATTCGGGAGAAAAATCTGATTTAGTGTATTTTAAACGCTTATAAATCCCTTTGGTGGAGGAAATTTATAATATGAATCCTATTGCAAGGTGCATAAAAGTTCAGTCTAACTGAAAATATCATTTTCATTAGATTATCAGAATTTATCTTGCTGTAAATACACATTTTCTTCAAAGGTTAACACTGAGGTGAGCGAATCCAAAAGTGTTAATACACATCACCCTTAAATGCATGAAAAAAAATGCGTGGAATCAAATTTAGAGAAAGATACACTCAGCAGTTTAATTTTATTGACTGTTTGCTGTGACATTAATACGTTGTTTGAATAAAATATGAAATTCTTCACAGTAAAGAAAATGTGGAGATAACTATTTCTCTGGAATATATGTAATATTTATTTGCTAATTTATTTTTTTTCCAATGCGGAGGCATTTGTCATCAAACATTCGCCTATACTACGCCTCAATTTAAGTGCGCATTTTATTGTGGGGGCACCATATAGGCGGACAGCATTACCCCCTATGAAGGGACGACACGAACAGAGACATTTTTCGCGGCGTGCCTCCAAGATTCGATTCGAGCACCCTCAGAACCAAAAACCAGCGCGATGTACCACTGAGCCGCCACAAGCCCATAAATGTAATATAATTTCTGAGATTAGTTTAAGTATCTACAATTGGTAATGGAACTCAATACTATGGATGTGTTTTGATAGAATCAGTTCACAGCCTGTCTTAAATTGATACTTATTTAATTACACAAACAACGCCTAAGTCCGCTATCCATTTTAAAGTGTTTATAGCTATCATATAGTATTTTTTGTGACAGAGTGCATTGTATAGACTAGGTAATTAGTTTCTGGAATAGAACTGAGGCTGTATGAGTGTCGTATTTATAAGGTTTAGGGTTTTATATGTTCCGTTTTTTATACATTTTTCACTTGCTTAATTGAAGAGATATATTTCATTAAAAGCTTTATCAAAGTTCAAAAGGAAACATACCCTTGCCATTCTACTTCTAAGACTGTTAGTTAGCACATTCCGTTCAGTTATCATATTTCTAATAATGCATGAAGAAATATAAATTATGTTTTCTTTTTATATCTTTTCGGTCATTAAAATTTTGTTAATCCTAAAAAAATACATTATCATACTTAAGTTTTGAAGTTTCTCAAATACCTTTCTCTCTTTCTTGCATCTATATTAATAAGGTAAATGGATATTGTTGAAATATATTACAGTTTGATATTTATTCACTCCATCTTTTTTTGGCAATAAAATAGCATTTTTATCAATGCTGTTAAAATAAAGATCTGGTGGAACAAATGCGTAATTACAGTACCAGAAGTTTAAGGGTATGGCCTTAGTCATTTGGGGTATGACCTTAGACATTTATCAAATGCCTTTGAAAATGGCTATTTAATTAAGGTAAAGTGTGGTATTTTACAAGAAAAAGACAGAGAGAGGTATAAATTTTAATTGCTGTTATCAATCATTCTTTAAAAAAATAATTTCAGTGCACAGTTATATTAATTATATTTAAAAAAATTTTCTACAGTTCGGAAGTTTTCTCCAGCAATGCTAAATATTAGGAGTCATTCACGAAAAACTAAAGTATTTTAGGGAATTCCAAACAATTTTTTTAACTTGAAAATTGTTTCGAAAAATTTGTTACAAGAAATAACTTCAAAATAGTAAAGAATCAGTGTCTGTTCATACATTTTTAAACAAGTGGATCAACGACACATTTCCAATGCATATTTAAACTACGCAGAGGGTACCAAACTAGGTAGTGTATACGAGTAAAATAGACCACTGTTGAAATTCTTCATGAATATAATTTACAAATGAGAAACGAAAAGAAAATTGACATTTAGCGCAAGAGAACGTTTTCACATATTTTTGCTTTCTACCTTATTTGCATGGAGTATTACCCAAACTTTTCATCAAGAGTAACTCCCACAAACTAGTTCTTTGCCTGCGTTGTTAATTCTTCTCATCCATAGTAAAGCATGTCTAAATAGATTGATGCGTGAACATAACATCCAGCCAGACTTCTTTCAACTGGCTAGTAAAATTGCTATGCATTTTCCACTAAGGAGACTCGAAAATTGTAACATTTGTAAACAGATAGACTCTTGATAAAAAAAGACAATATTATTTGACTTAAGGTATCCGACTACGTTTAAAACATCGATTTTGACTAAAATTCCGAAATTGCTTTTTATTCTTTTTTTTTAAAGATTGTAAATTTATGTTTCTAAATCTGCTTTTTTTTGTTTTCGATATGATCATTAGAAATGAAATTAGGGTGACTTAAAGATCAGAAGCAGCTATGAATTTCAATACAAGTCGAAAACTTTAATCGCAATTTCTGAAAAATTTATTTTTCAGCAAAAATGTAAGCAACTCCTGTGATAACTCAAAATCTAATCATGATATGTCTATGAAATTTTTCACGTATGTTTTTCATTATACTAAGAATGTTATGTTCTATAGATTTGGTTCTAGGTATATTATTTGTTGATTTGTAGCTGCATTTATAAAAAATCTCATGGAAAATTACTAAAATTTTACATATAATTGCATATAATGACCTGTATTTTTATGATATCGATTAGCTAGTATGTCATTACACTTATTAGGTATTTAGGTTCATATACTTGTTAAAATTGTGTAATTCTGTAAGTAATTGTTATGTTTTCATTAAATTAGTTAAAATGTCACCTAAGGTTTCATTTTTTTATTGTCGGGATCAAATTTACTTTCTCCCTGAAGTTAACAGGTCTCGGTTGTTATGTGAATGTTCCGGCGGATGGCCATATATATATATATATATATATATGGCCATATATATATATATATGTGTGTGTGTGTGTGTGTGTACAAACACGCGTAATCTATAACGTTCGTTAGGCATAAATGCTGCAGATCGATTTGTTTCCATTAAATAAACAGAAAAGAAACGCTTAGACTCCCGATCGACGATGTTATCATTTGTAAAACCGCAGGCGGGATTATTAAAAATAACAGCATTTGAAGTCTAACAATATTCCTCCTCTTTCGCTTTCTCTCCTGCAGATAAGTTATTACACTTAATGGGTTTTCCAGAAATATATTACCGACTCGTTTTCTATTCACTTCATCTCTTCGAAGAATAGGAGGGTTTTTTTTCCACCCACCTATTCGACTGTGCGAAAACTACTGAGGAACAAAGGTGTAATTTCAGTGCTAGAGGTTGGAGGGCAGGAGCTGTCATTTATCAGCAGCCTTTTAAAAAGGGCTATTTAATTTAGGTGGCGTGCGGTACTTCGTAGGAAAAAAGGCAGTAAAAAGGAGTATTTCCCGATCGTAAATCGACCACTTAGAGCGCATCACAAGCCCACTTTGGGTTTCGATACGCTTTTCACCACGACAATTATTTTCCATTTCATCAAAGCATCAGCGGCATGTGCATGAGGTAACGGAATCTCTCATGCATGCATATGAGGTGGATTTTCGTTGCGGGTTTTAGGGCTTTTGCATCATTACTTAAAAACGCTTTTGATGTACGAGAATGCAGTTCCAAATGGATTTTTCTAATTAAGAGTTTTATCTTACGAAAATTATTCTAACACAAATATAATGAAACATTCACGAATAAGGAGACGAAAGATATTTTCAGGCATGATAAGTTGTTTTTTAAATAAGGTATTTGGGATTTTACATTTTATATTAAAATGTTACTAGTGGTTCCGTTGCTCGAAATCGAGAAAGTACTATTTCATTTTCGGAAGAACAAAAGACTCATTTGGAATAACAAAAGTCATGCTAAAAACATTGGTTTGATTTCATTGATATAAGATTATTACTATTAAACAGTATAGTAGAAACCCGTCGAAATTTACAGTTAAGTTTTTTTGAAAAGAATGAACTCATATCAAGCTACAAATGTAAACATTCTTTGACTGACAAAATTATTTATTAAAATTATTTAAATTTTTTATAATTATTTAAATTATTTATAATTATTTATTTTGACATTTAAATTGATATCTGAAACATATTTATACGTTCAGTTATTCTCTAAAAATTGGTCTCACAGTAAAAAAAACTCCTCTTAGAATTAATATATAGCTTAAGTGTTTACTTACTGTACGACTGATCCAGAGCACTTTATACACACCAAATCTGACACTTAAGGAGAGCTTTATGTAGAGAAGAGGAAATACACCCAGAAATTTATTTCAAATGGTGTGTTTAAAAATTCAAATGTTCAGTGTTCGAGCGATAAAAGTAAATGCAAACAAAGAAGCGAGCTCGCACTCTTTTCCTGCACACTTTACAATGGAACTTTGCCTCTCCGCCCCCTTCCGAAACGTTGTCCCAATCTCCTTTTTCTCTTTGACTGGTATATGTACACCTTTCAGACTTTTATTTTGATACCTTCCTCGTGTTTTTACGTTCAGCCGTCAAACAGTTTAGAATAGTTTAAAAATAAACTTATTTTATGTACAAATAAGCCTAAAACGTGAAATGGTCAAGGCCATCTCCGAAATTTAAAAGCACGATTTAGCTCACTCAAAAATTCATGTTTGAAATTCCATGCATATTCAGAGATTCTGTAAAAGAATGACAATTTTTTTCTGGGCAGATTTCTCATAAAAAGGATTTTTAAAAGTAAACAATCTAAACGCGAGTACAGCAAAGCCTATTCAAAATGCTTAAAATGACCGTAAAGCATCACTATATGCACATTTTTTATTTGCCAGATGGTAGATTTTCTTTTACATTTTTTTCTTCTATCACATTATTCGCAATTCTCGAATGTCTAACATCACGTTAATCTCAGCTTTAATGAAAAAATATTTCGACAAAAGAGGAAAATACCAAGAAGTGTCCTATCCTAAAGCCTACTAAAGGGGGAAAGTTCATTTTGAAGAAGGGAAGAAGTTCAGTTGTCTCAGCCTTCAATACACAAGATGAGTAGCACCGAGACCACTTGCTTGGTAACACGAGAAATGATTCGCTGGAATTAGCAGTAGAAAGAAGCGTGGAAATTGGGCTAATGCAAAAGTGGGTTTCCTAGCAAACAGAAGGATGGACTTCGAACGTAAGCGGTTATTTTCCTGGACAGATTTAAATTTAAGTAAGCGAGCAATATCTTAGACTATGTTCCCCATTATAGATGATCACCCCATTTCGAGTACGAGATTGAAAATTCATGCCTTTTATGTGAGAAACAGTTTTCGATCAATATTTATACTGCATGAACATTTTGGGTTGAAACTCCTGGAAATGACTTGTCACTGATATCGTGATACTTTAAGGTATGTAGTCAAACTTCCATGAAAAACTATATTGTAAATTTCATGTAACAGGATTTTCATAGGCTGTATCAGAGTCAGATTCATTTTGCATAGTCTTTTGAAAGTTCGCGAGATAATTTCACGGATCAGTACTATATATAGCTAAACCTTTTAAAAAATATATTAATAATTTGATAGAATATCGCTTATATAAAATATATATGATACTTTTCTGCTTGTAAAAGTTGTTTTAGAGTTTTATGGTTCAGTGTCACATGATTATTTCTTTACTCCTTTAAAATCAATTCATTTACATAGTTAGATAACATGATGCCTAGGAGGAAAAACAAATCATTTTCCTGTGGTGGATTTAAAAATAAGTTTTTTCAGAACAAATAACAAGAATAATCAAAAACACCTACTTATTCACATGTTATTATATGTATATATATATATATATATATATATATATATATATATATATATGTGTGTGTGTGTGTGTGTGTGTGCGTGCGTGTGTATGTGTGCAGGAACGGCCACCTCGGCACTTCTATCTTCCATCCACCGCCACCTTTGATTGTACTGTGGCATACAGAGACATGCTTTTGACCATGCAAGACGTGCCATCCCAGCAGACGGCTGCGAAAAGAGAGACTTGTTACTGTTAGATACCGATGCAAGTCCTTATTCTCTCCTCAGTTGATATCGCTATTTGTAAAACTATTGAGTCTCTTATAACAACATTTTCTGCAGAATTCTAATTGAAACCAATAAAGGCAAAACATAATCTCAAACAGTGATTCTAATGTAAAATATCATCTCCAACTGCTGTGGCAAATTATGTTACTCGTTAATGTTACCAAGTTTATTCTAATTAAAATGATTCTTTAAAATTTCTAAGAAGCTGTGTAAGTGCATTTTCCATTGAATTCCAGAATTAGCGCAGGGCAAGTATATATTTTCTGACTATATTGTCTATACGTTTTGCCATCGATTTTATCGCCGTGAAAATTTGGGTATCAAGACACATTGAAAAAGATATTTTTGTCCTTCGCAATAACTTTTCTTCGTTTATCCATACTTCCTCCCCCCCCCCGATCTCATCCTCAATTTAAAGACAAGTCAATCCATTTTCTCAACTCCTGTGAAAAGAATTCTGTCATTTTGATTACAGGGCACATATAAAGTAATTGCCTATCTGAGGAATAAAAGTAGAACATAGATTTATCCGGAACTATTGGATTTCCGGCTAAGACATGGGAGAGAGACGAAATGCAATAGCGGTCGCAAAAGACTGGCTTAAAGGAGAAGATTGTCTTTCAAACGTTTTATAAAATGATAGAACATATATAAAGATTCAATCTATGTTGAATAAAGAAGACAGTTACAGTGTACCCGATGGATAGATATTGCAAAAGGGAGTGTATTGAGCAATAACGAAAATATTACTTTGATTGCAATAATACAAGACTAAACTTTTGGTGTATATTTTCGAAATAGAACTAGAATATAAATTTTCCAGCTATTTTAAAGCAAATGATTTTTTATATTGCTCTTTATTATACTTATAGTAGTACTTTATTATTATAAGCAAATAGTTCACTTTTACTAGGTTCTATAGATTTAGAGCTTGTGATTCAAAATGAAACAGTTTTACATATTACAGTATCGATTTTGAACTTTTCCTTCAACATATACCAAACCATTTCATTTAACTTTCTCCTCAACCATATTATATGATTTATTTTCCCTAACCTATTCACCTTATAACTTATTAAGTTGACAAGAGACCTTTAGCCTTGTTTGGTTTTTAAATTTAAAATTATTATCTTTACATACAAAGTAAGAATTATTAATATTATTTTTTACTACATTAAAGACACTTAGCGTTCACAATTTATTTGGTCAAAATATGGCTTTTTTAATTTTTTTAAATTTAATGGCAGCAGTTTTCGAAATTATCCAAAGGCATTATTTTCCTTTCGATTTTTTCAAAATTTTAAGAACTATTAATTGAAGCGTTTGTCACAAAACTATACATCGTTTCTTGAAACCACAGATATTTCAAAAATTTATAGACAATGAAATGAAGTAAAACAACTCAAAAACATAAAAAAATAACAGGCATATTTAAAAAATATATATTTATGGCTTCTGATTTATGCAAAAAAAACTCAATATACAGTTATTTTTATATTTATATGGTAAACTTATATTATAAAAATTAAGGTTTTTAAACGATATGGAATTTTGGAGCATTTTGAAAAAGTCTTGCATTTTTAAAGAATTTTTGAAAATTACGCATTATTCTGCCACAAAATATTTATTTATGATTTCCAAGCGTCTTCAGTGTAGTAAAGAAGAATATTAATTATTATCTTTCTGTATATATAGTTAATAATTACAAGATAAAAAGAACTTTTTATATATCACGTTTTTAAATTTTCTGTTGAATCATATAAACTTGACAATTCTATGTATTAATAAATACTTTTTAAAAAATTTTTTGATGAATTATCCCATCAACATGAAAGGAAATGATCGGCCTGCACTGTGTACAAAATGCAAGGATGTACCGTGAACCACGCAGTTCTATACCTTGGGAAGAAAAAAAATCTTCGGCAATTGACAGGCTTACGTCGCATTAAGCCGAGAACCTTTGAAGGACTGCGCATCGAAGAGTTTGACTGCTCCAAACTTACTGGAAAGACTTCTTCTTTCGCTAAATCACAATTTTAATATTTTCCTATTTAATTATTTTTCACTTGTATTTATTCTTATTTTTCTCTCCTTTTCTCTCTTAGGGCCTGTTCACATAGGAGTCCGTTGCGTTGCGTTAAGGAAAAGATGACGTTGAGACGAAAATAAACCAATCATATACCTCCAAACGATTATCAATGAAATTTTTAACGTCTATGATTGGTTTATTTTCGTCTCAACGTCATCTTTTCCTTAACGCAACGCAACGGACTCCTATGTGAACAGGCCCTTAATTGTACAAACCTTCACTTAATTTTTCTTTTTCACTTTCTTTTATTTAGTTTTAATCACTTTTTAGTCGTTTCCTCTATCCACAGACTTTATAAACTGCTAACTTTAATCACTTTTTTAAATTTTTCAAACAATATTTTTGTAAACAACCTAAATTCACATGTATTCTGTTTTCAAAATCGTCAAATGCCGTTACGCAAAAGTGCAAACATTGAATTCGATCGAAGCGCCACCTTGCAGATTTTTCTGCTTAAAAAGAGGGCTAAAAGTATTAAAAGAAAGCATTGTCATCGTGTTCTGAGCTATTCTAAAAGTTTCAAATGTCTAGCTAGTAGGGAAGTTAGTTGAAAATCGATTGTAATATTTGTACTGGACAAACAAGAAAGCGAGTTAATAAAAGCGTGGTAAAAATTTAAAATTTAAGTGAAAATACGAGATTGAAGGTCCCTTATCCCCGTAAGTCCAGAGTATATTCGTCTAGCAGATGTATCCATACATCGCTTTTTTGAGGTACTTTTCCCAGTGAACAATGCAGGGGACTATGTCCTAATGGATCCCGATCAAGCATTGGTACAAAATATTTATACGAAGATATTCCGAATTTTAGTATTAGTTTCCTAATTTACTGTATCATTATTAGTAAATTGTAGGCCTCTTCACTAAAAACCGTGGTCGATCAAAGGAGCAATAGTCATGAAGGTAGATAACTGGCAAATTAATTAATGTTGGCTTTTGTTGCTTATTTTCTCGAGTTCGTATTTTACACATCAGGATCTATTTATTTCTCAGTTCTGTTTACTTTGTATAAGTGAGGAATAGGTAGAAGACCAGATGTTGTTAATACATATTTAAACACTGTTATTAAGGTTACATTTAGTGAATATAATTTATGCACCTGTAAGTGTTAGATAAACACAAATTCTAATAAAAATTTAAATTAGTATACTAGAAAATTATTTGAAAAAAATAGAAGTTGAAAGAAGTTTAGTTATTTGTTGTTTGGTTAGTTGCTTGGTAATGTTTCCAACACGAGGGATAAAGAGTGAAAAAAGGGGAGAGTGTGATTAAGGCTGTCAAATGAAAAGAGCAGATGTTGGGCACCTCCTGTTTCCTGTTAGCCACCAATCATAGTATTTTAAAATCAGCAACAGTTTCATTAAGAAAAGTATTTAAATCCTCGAAAATATCTACACTGTGGTTTTGAACAATATGTAAAAAGATAATATAGTGAAAAGTTAAAGAATATACAGGATTATCAGAAAAGAATCATCCGATTACAAAATTCAATATTTTCCATAATTACGAACAGAAAATTATAATTAATATGTTATTGCAAAGGAAAAATGTTAATTTTTTTTTCACAAGTGTTCGATATGACTTCCTTTAGTCACCCGTATAATATCATTGCGATATGCCATTTCTTGCCAAACACGTTGTTTCAGTATTTAGTGTTTGTAAAGCATCCCAAATGCGTTATTTTAGTTCGGGAAAACTTGTAGTCAAAGGTCGTATGAACACAAGATCTTTGACAAATCCCCGAAAGAAGAAGTCGCATGGGGTTATGTCCAATGACCTAGGAGGGTAGCTGTGTAGGACCAAATCATCAGCTGCACTGCGAAAAATGTAATGGTGTGATAGTTCTCTGCAGGGCCGCCCAGAGACTTTACGGGGTCTGGGGCAAACTTCTGTCGGGGGCCCCAAGAAAAATAAAAAATGGAAAGAGACCAAAACACACATCCAAATTAAGTTACTCTTTCAGCGTTTAAAGTGTAAGCAATTTTCAACTGACTTTAACTTAACTCATGATTTAACTGGCCATGGAAATTTCAAGAGCTATTTGCTTCGTTTTAATTTGGTGACTAGTGAACTTTGTGCTTGCGGTGATGCTGATGAAGATGTTGAATATTTTCTTTTTCACTGCAAATTACATGCGAGTGACCGAGCTATATTAAAGGCGGACTTGAGACGTCTGCCCATTTGTTGGCCTCCTGTTCTTTCTGATCTCGTTAAGAGTTTTGAAAGCCTTGCTGTCTTGCGAAATTTTGTTTGTAATTTAAATGTTTAATTTTTTCTTGTTTTGTGTTTTTCACTTACTTCTGTAAGCCTCATGTTATACCTTGTGGTGCATGAGGAGATTTCAAATGAAACAATAAATTTAAAAAAAAATTAAGTTACTCATACTTAAAATTTTATTACATGAATGATTAACATAATTATTATATTTCATTGCACTG
Source organism: Dolomedes plantarius (assembly GCA_907164885.2). Taxonomy (NCBI): domain Eukaryota; kingdom Metazoa; phylum Arthropoda; class Arachnida; order Araneae; family Dolomedidae; genus Dolomedes; species Dolomedes plantarius. The sequence continues at coordinate 66,718,623 of OU015491.1, forward strand.
CTCTCTTGTTATATTTTCTGAGGAAATCCAATAAATAAAATTTGTAAAATTTTTTGGGGCCCCTCCGGCAGTTGGGGGCCTGGGGCAAATTGCCCCAGTTGCCCCCCCCCCTCTGGGCGGCCCTGGTTCTCTGTTTAGAAATTTACGGACCTCCAAATACCAATGGGGGTAAAAATTTAACATTTTTCCTTTTCAGTGACATATATATTATAATTTTCTGTTTGTAATTATGAAAAATATTAAATTTTGTAATCGGAAACCCTTTTTTGAAAACCCTTTATTTTTATCTATACTTTCAGTTTATAGAAAAAGTTCTTAACACGCAAAAAGATGACACGATGTGTGTGTGGTGCTGTTTAATTTCTAAATGGTTATTTGTTTAAACAGAGAATTGTAAATAACATTAATGTTATTTTACAAGGAGATTACTTAAATATATTTTAAGATTTAAATATATAAAATCTATCAGTTATAAGAATATAAAAAAAATCAAAAATAACTAACCAACGTTATACAGTACTTTCAGCTATCATCAAATTTCGAAGGTGAGTTCCTCCTTTACGTTTGATGAAATATGAGACGTTACCGCCATTTAATTAGATCTGGCTTGTCAAAACAAATTGAGAACGCTATCTTCTCTTTGCAATCCGATTCGATGTACGTGGGTGCTAAAGACTTTTGAGAAAGAAAACTGGAGAAACTTCATATTTACCATTCGGTAGCATTTCAGGCAGAAAGCATATTTGAAAGAAATAAGCTTTTAAAATGAAGTTTCATCATCTTTGTCAAATATCTCCAAAGATTGTTTATAAATTAATTATAAGCGATTAGTATTATTAGTATTATCATTTGCTTTAGACTGTATATAAAATAATAATTATCTAGATTTTTTTTCAAAGATTGCTTCATTGCCAATGATTGCTTCTATAGACGATTGTATATAATAAGATGGCGCTGTATAGCCGAAATGGGCACTATCTTCAGTGAACTTTCAATATAAATATTGATACTAAGGTCAGCAGCCTGTAAATACTCATATGCAATAAGTATGTTTATAGCCCTGTGCATGTTAATCATTTTTTTGCATTATTGATGTTACAATAATTGCTCATAAATATTTCTTTCAACTCCAAGTCTATTTTGGTGTGTTGTGTTAAAGTGGAAAAAGTAAATTCTAAAACTGATTCCCAAGAAGAATTTCTACAGGATATTTCTCGTACGTACTACATAGTGTTTATTAACTTCTGGAGAGGCAAAACATATATTTTATGACGAACTTTATAACTACAGCTCCCACTCTAAATTTCTGATATTAATTTACATATTCAATGATTTTTGTAATTCCTGATTGGTCTGCAAATTAGTCTGATTTTTTTCCCATTAAAACATTAATACGATGAAATGCCACATCGAAATCTAGTAATTTTATGGTGTTACAGCTGATGCGTTGAAAAAATAATTTTCTGTCAATAACTATTACGTATGGTTTTCAAAAAAATACAGAGGTAACGGGATGCTATATCATTGCTTAATATTGTTATTAATCGACAGATGATTATAAAAATATATAATATTTTGCCATGCGATATAAGTATTTGTTATTTACTATTTTTTATCTCAACGTGTAAAAAATTGTTTTGAAATTAGAATGTTGATTTAGTAGCTATATCAATAAAAGCACGCTTAAAATTAATTTCAGTGGCATTTAGCAATACTAAATACCAAACGCCATTGAAAAAAAATGAACTTTTATCTAACGCTACTGAGTGTCTAGTGTAACGTATGTTTTACTTATTTCATCTCGTAATTGTGTCTCCATAGCAAATAGAAAACTCACTTAGCCAAAAAGTTACTGATTTATCACGGAAACTTCTCATTATGCTACAAAAAGTATTTATCTGCCACATTGTTGCATTAGTACCTTTAGAAGTCACATAAAGAATAGTAAGGAAGAAGAAAAAAATTAGCTGTGAGTGTATATACATACACTCAAAAGCCAAAACATTATGACCACCCCTACATTTTGCAATGAATTTGCCTGGATGACGTGGAAGGCACGTGATCAGATGGAAGTGGTATTTAACTGCTGCTGGAGAGTCTGAATAATCATTCTTTCATTTACTTCTGTGTGTGATGGGAAAGGCTGCGGATCTAAGCGACTTTGATAAAGGGCAGATTGTAATGGCTCGAAGGCTCGGAACAAGTATTTCCGAAATTGCATGACTCGTGGGTTGTTCGCGACCTACAGTTGTTAGTACTTATGCAAAGTAGATGAATGACGGTGAAACCAGCAGTAGATGACATGGTGTTGGACGTCCACACGCTATCAAAGAAAAAGGTCGTCGGAGACTGTCTCGCATGGGGAAGCAAAACCGGAGCCAGACAGTGGCTCAGCTGACAGCCCAATACAATGCAGGGCCAAGTAGAATAGTATCGCAGCACACTGTTCAGCGGACACTGTTGGATATGGGGCTACGCAGCAAACGTCCCACTCGTGTGCCTTTGCTGACCAAGCGTCATCGCCAACTGCGCCTGCGCTGGGCCCGGGAACATCGCGACTGGTCCATGGATCAGTGGGAGAGAGTTGCCTGGTCGGATGAATCATGGTTTGTCATTCATCACGCCGATGTCCGTGTCAGGATACGCCGTCTTCCAGGCGAACTGTTGCTCCCTCAATGTACAGTAGGTCATACACAGGCCGGTGGTGGCGGTATTATGCTTTGGGGGACGTTCTCTTGGGCGTCTCTGGGACCCGTGGTTGTGGTAGAGCTGACCATGAATGCTACAGTGTATCTGAACATCATTGCGGACCAGTTGCACCATTACATGGCCTCTGTTTTTCCAGCTGGAAATGGAATGTTCCAACAGGACAACGCCCCGTGTCACAAGGCTAAAATTGTGTTGGAGTGGTTCCAGGAACATGATGCTGAATTCCAGTTAATGACCTGGCCGCCTAACTCACCGGATCTCAATCCGATAGAACCCATTTGGGATGTCATGGTACGGCAGCTCAGAGTTCAAAGACCACCAATTCGCAATATCTCGGATTTGCGTGACCGCTGCTTAAACATCTGGTACAATCTGTCTCCGGCCATCTACCAAGGACTTGTGGCATCCATGCCAAGGCGGGTTGAAGCTGTGTTGCGCACCAAAGGTGGGCCAACTCGTTATTGACAGGTGGTCATAATGTTTTGGCTCTTGAGTGCATATACGGGGGATTTTTTTGTAAAACTCACTACTCAGAGCCATCTGTAGTGCGATCTATCAGCCGGAATTCCACCTAAATTGATAGAGGGACTAAGGACGATATGCGCATGAAATTGTTTATGCAAATTCTCGGGTCCGCCGGCAACAACAACGGCATATCGTCCCCAATCGGCGACCTTTGGTACGAATTATTTTTTTTTTCACGGAAACTCTTTCTCATGTCGTCCTTAGTCCCTATATCAATTTAGGTGGAATTCCTGCTGATTGATCGCACTACAGATGGCTCTGAGTAGTGTCAGTTTAATGCACACACACACACACACATATATATATATATATATATATATATATATATATATATATATACACATACAGTGGTACCTAGGTACTCGTCGTTAAGTGGCTCCAAATGACACTACGAGTACGGAATGAATTTTTCCCCTACGGAATAATGTAAATTGATTTATTTTGTTCCTGAAAAATAGAAATTTCACACTTTACTGGACAATTTATCAATTGATGGGGTTGTCTTTTGGTACAAACTCTTTAAACTAGACAGACATAATTTAAACAATAACTAGATAAACATAAAATAAAATTTTTCTTCACTGAACCTGTATTGAAAGGAGTGCATGACCTCACGAGATAGCAGTGAAGTAGAGGAGGAAAGGTGTTATTGCTTGGAAAAGGAGTCTCCTTCCAGTAAAACATCAGGCACAAGGATTCTTTCCCTTTTCTGTCTCTTAACACCACCCATCCCTGCTGTGGACTCAGATTTAGCAAGTTTCACTGCAGACCTATAAAGAGAAATTTGCTTCTGCCCAAGCTTCAAAATGTTTCTGAAGCGAGACATTGTTTGATCATTAAACAACTCCCCATTTCGGATTGCTAGAGCTTTGTCAGGGTGATACTTTTGATCGAAATTTTGTAATTCAGCCTATCGGGCTTTGTTTTCGTCGAGAAGTCACAAGATGCGGGGCCGTCGTTTTGTCTCTTACATGTTTTAGCATGAGAGCGGTGGCAAAGTTGGCAAACACAGCGAGCCAGTGATCTGAATGTCTCTTGTTCGATACTGGTCCCTGACAAATCCACCGCCGTGTACGCTAATGGCGGCTGGTGCACGAAAAATCTGTCGTTGATGCAATATCCTCTAAGTTCTCAAAATTTACCTCTGGAGGTATGGGGTCCAGTGTACCGGTCTCGTCACTTGACTCGGTTCAAAATTAAGGACCGATCCTTTAGCCAAGTCGGACTCCGACCCTAGTGGTGCTAATTCAAACCGGAGCCGCACCATTCTGCCCAATAGCCTTTACGGACTTGATCTGATATACTGTCGGTCAAGGGGCATAAGCCACAGCAACACATGTTTAGCATATGTAAAGAGTACCGAGTAAACGTAAAGTACCGTAGCATTTTTCTTTTCCAGTCGAAATTCGACGATTACCGAATTCGAAGAGTACCGAAGCAGATAACTATTGAACAATAATTGTTCCGCAGTTCAATGCAAAACTAAATTCCATGGGTTCGTATGTGTTATTCCTATACAAACATTTGCAGCCATTTGATATTTAAATTTTCCTTTTGTTTTAGTTCTGTGCTCAGATGGCAAAATGTTATAAATTTTCTTTAAAATTTTATGCAAAATGTTGAAACTTTTCTTTAAAAAAATATTTCAGGTAGTCTTTTCTCACGAAACTACCGCTAGTTATTAACGTAGGATTACTTATCGTTGCTTACCTCTTTTTTTTAAACGCATTTTCGTACTTTTCTGCTTAACTGTTTTACTGCTACTGGGTTTGGAGCGCTGCCAAAATTATAACTAGAGACGCATTACAGACACGTTTTTCTTCCGGGAGGACCGTTATAGAGGAACGTAAATCTATGTTAAATTTGAGTTTTTCACATTCCGGATTCTTGTTAGCCGATATTTTCTATTTACTGTAACTACTGCAAGTAATAGCCGACTATTTTTCTAAAACATTGGTACCACGTTTGCTCATATAAACGAAATTACTGATTTTTCATGACATCTGGAATCTTAGAATTGCTCTCACTAAATTTCTTATGACATTTTGCCATTTGAGCACAGAGTTAATGTTTATCTTGGAAAAATGAAGAAAAATCTCTATAACTAACAAGTATCGTCTTTCAGGAATGAATGGTTAGAAGGAAGAATGCCATTTATGAAGCTGTCGTTGAACTAAGATTGTGACGGAAAATATTGTCAAATCTTTTTAATTAAATGCACAAGAATTGAAATTACCTCTATGTACGATTACTTTCGTTCGTATTTGTCAAATAACTGATTCGCTTAATTGCATACAAAACAAGAAATGTTGTAGATTTTTTTACAACTAGTAAACTAAGACTTTTCAATAATATTGGCTCATTGAAACTGATTTTTGCCCTTTTAGTATAATGCAAAATCTTTTCATCAAAACGGGATCTTTGATTTGATTGCTTCTGTTTTATACATTTACTAGCTGAAAACCCACACTTCGCTACGGAGTACATTCAAATGAAATTCAACGGTCAATGCATGCAATTAATGGATATATATATATATATATATATATATATATATATATATATATATATATATATATATATATATATAATAAGTACGACGATCAATGCATGCAATTGATGTAAAAAAAAACAAAAAGATATATTTATAAAAAAATCGTAAAAGATATTTTTATAGACAAAATAATGTAGAAGAAAATATTCAAATTAAATTTAATAGCACATACTAAAGAATAAAGTACAGTTAATATAGTACAGTTTGAGGATCATATCCTTTACTGTATTTTAATATTTTTTGGATAACATCCAATCGTCTGCCGCATTACTTTTTTGTCTATTTAGTAGTTATGCACGTTACGATAAATTTATTTAAAGTACCAGAAAAAGATATCAAGTGATCAGCATTTAATAAATTAAATTCTAAAAATTAATCTTTAAAAAACCACCAAAAAACAGAAAATGGACGGAAAGATTCCAAAAAGATTTTATTTTAAAGAAATTTTTATGATCTTTCTCGTGATATAAATTTTATAACCCTCAAATTATTGTTTTAAATGCAAACTTTAAAAATTCTTACAAAAACAGCTTAAAAATTTAATTAAAAAAATCTAAGAAGAATTTTTCAAAAATCTTTCTTAGTGCACCCCTGCACTATAAGAAGAATAGCCATGCAAAATTTCAGCCCTGTAGGTCCATCGGTTTGGTAGGTGCGTTTTATGTCAGTCAGTAATCAGTCAGTCAGTGAGTCAGTTAGTTACGGAACTGTTTTATATATATAAATGAGATTTAGTACCCGGCTTCGCTCGTGATTCAGTTTCTGTTATTTTTTTCAATGACTAGGGTCATTTTATGATGTTCTAAAGTTATAACAACTTTAAAAAAATAATTTATTTTTTTCCGTAATAAAATATTCCTTTGTTAACTAATTTGTTGTTATTTTAATACTTGCGAGTACACAACATTTTTTGTTTCTTTTTTATTATCTGCGACAATGCAATTCTCAAAACTAAATCGTCTGCTATGCTTCAATGCCCATTTCAGACTTTCTTAATTAGAATATACACGTATTTGATGATTGTAATCATTTCTCAAAACTAAATCGTCTGCTATGTTTCAATGTCACTTCAGTTATATAAATCATCGAACAAGAAATATTCCAGCGTTGCAGTGTATATGAAAATAATATATCAGATTCATTATTCCATGCGCCAATATATGAATAAATCACGTTTTTAATTCATGCCTGTTTATTTTTAAGCAAATGTTATAATTTAATTGGCAAGAATGAAATGTTACAATGACATTGAAATAAAATATCCGTTTATACCGCGCAAACTTGTTCTAACATAATTCGGGAATCGAACGTCGTAGCGGGATGAAAATAGTCACATTCAATTCTATTTTCCAAGCACATTAAACCGTGTAAATTTCATCAAGGTAGGACTGACGGTTCTTGAGTTTTTTTGACTCACACGCTTATCAGACACGATCCATTTCCCGTTTTTGATTTATATATTAGATCAGGGGACGGCAACACGGTGCCCGCGGGCAATTTGATGCCCACGAAACAATTTTAAGGTGCCCGCCTTTCAAATTTTGAAAATTTTTAGATATTTGAACAATAAACGCTCGTAATTGTAATGAATAATTTTAAATAAAAAAAATAATAATCGCAAAAGCGTAAAAATAAAAAAATGAGCAGCCTGATCTATCGACAGAGTCGTTGTCCCCTTGCTTCTATAAGTGTGATAAATGCATTAAAAGATAAATTGTCGCCCTGGAAATCACATATTGACGAAGATAATTTATCGCATTTCCCAAATTTAAAATTCGAAAATTATTGCGATGGAAATGCTACCGCCTATTAATTTGTCAGACATTTTGATTCCTTATTGGAAGAATTTAATACCAAGAATGTATGCTTGTGAATCTTTGTTTTCTAATATGAAATACTAAAAATCGAAGTACCAATCAAGCCCCACTGACATTTACTTGGACCAATGCCTAAGGACTGGGAATTCAAGTTATGTGCCACATTACAACGAGTTGGCTGCAGATTTGCAATCGTCTGCAATGTTTCAATGTCACTTCAGTTATATAAATCATCGGACAAGAAATATTCCAGCGTTGCAGTCTATATGAAAATAATATATCAAATTCATTACTCCATGCGCCAATATATGAATAAATCACGTTTTTAATTCATGCTTGTTTATTTTTCGTATATTGTCGTATATTGCATTTTCAATTGTAAGGTTATTTTGTTTGATTAAAATTTGAATTTATGTATTAACATTTTATGTCTCATTAATATTTTCATGTTTAAATATTAACCCTCCCCCTTCCTCCTCATCACCCAGTGGTGCCTGCCGAATTCCCACATTTCTGAAATATGCCCTCCTAGTTAAAAAGGTTGCCGACCCCTGTATTAGATGGTCTCTTTATATACACGGTTGAAGTTGGCGAACCTCTATATATCCTTTGTCTGTAACCATAAAGAATAGAAACCGTTTTATAAATTAAGAATTCAGATTTGATGTTATGGACAGTTAAACTCTTGGGACTGGATTGAATGTCATTTAATTATTGATTATTATTTATATTTTGTGCATGGTAAGTTTTCTGTTAATATAAATTAATATATATATTTTTTATTGTTTCTTTGAAATTCTGTTAATCACATCATGCGAAGTTTGCATAAATATATAAGATAAAAATATTAATAAATTTTTAGAATCCATTCTTTATAATATGAGGATCAATGACGTACTCTAGAGATTCTATTTTCTGCTAATTAAATAAGGAATTATAATATGATTTCTTTCATGTGATTTTAAAATCTCATTATTAACTGATTTAATTACGGTAAATCTTAGTACAAACATCAAAAAAATATGTTTCACTAGTGTATAGGGAAAATGTTTAAGGAAAATGTTTATTTTTAAGGAATTTTGCTCTTCGGGATCTACATGACTTTTCAATTTAACTACCTCTGTTTTAACAATCTCATTAATAACTAATTTAATTACGATAAAACTCAGTACAAACATGCAAAAAATATATTTCACAACTGTTAACTGAAAATGTTACTTTTAAGCCATTTTACTCGTCGATATCAACATGACTTTTTAATCTAACTCCCTCTTTTTTTTAGAATTGCCAAAAACTGGCCCATGCAAGTTATGAAAAGAAATGCAACTGACGATCATATTTCACTGAATGGGGAAAAAGGGGGAGATATAAATAACTTTGTCTAACGGTCAAAAGAACTTTGTGGTTCCGCTCATATTCCATGCGGTAAAAAACGCTTAAAATGGAGCTAAATACAAAAAATAAAATAGATACGAAGCATTTAGACTCAGGACCACCCGACTGATGGATGTCGAAAGAGAAGAAAAAAATAAATATCGTCTGCTGGTCATCGATTTGTTACTTTAACTTTTCAAAATGTTTCAGCAAAAGAAACTAAAATGGTATCATTTCTGTACAAGTTATTTTTTTTTTCATTTCGCCTCTGTCGGGTCACTTTAGTATATAAAATAATTATTTTTGTACTACACTTGACATGCTTTTATTACACAGATTTTTTTGTTATACAAGTAAAATGTTAAGCAATAGATATTTTTGCAAACCCACTTGAGATGATTTTAATACACAGCTTATTTTTTTGTAATATTAGTAAAACTGTTAGTCTATAGAAATTTTTGGAAATTCACTTGACATGGTCTTAACACGCAAATTATTATTTTTTGCTACATTAGTAAAATGTTAGGCTATAGATATTTTTGCCAACCCACTTGACATGCGTTTAGTACACGGCTTGTACTTTTTGTTATATTAGTAAAATATTGGGCTATAAATTTTTTTACAAACCCAGTTGGCATGCTTTTAGTATACAGCTTGTTATTTTTGTTATTTTAATAAAAAGTTAGGCCATAGATATTTTTGGAAACCCACTTGACATGGTTTTTATACACAGATTATAATTTTTGTTAAATATAAGTGAAATGTTATGCTATAGATAGACTATAGGTAGGTTTGCTTCAGATAAAAAGGCTATAGATATTTTTGCAATCCCACTTGACTAACTTTCAACAGACAGCTTATATTTTATGTTAAAAGTTAGTGAAACGTTAAGATCTAGAAAGAATGAAAATTATTTGTAAGGTATCTGCCAGATTAATTTATCCGGTAACGCTCAAAAATATCTTCATAGAGAATTAAATTTTAATTAGACTGCACAAGAATTATTTGCATGGTGAATGAGTCAAACATCATGGTAAAGTTAAATGTCTAGCAGTTTCCTTTTTATGAATGCATAACTACAAAAATCCTAAAAGCGTATTTCGCAACAGGTGTCTGGGATCACCATATTGCGTAAAAGTAAGTTTATGTATGTGTAAGATTATATATATATATATATATAATATATATATATATATATAATATATATATATATATATGTGTGTGTGTGTGGGTGGGTGGGTGTGTGTGTGTGGCATAGTTCGCCGTTCGAAGAACAATTACTAAATAATAACACTTAAAGAATACTAACATTCAATTAAACTATGTACAGAAAAATTTACAAAAGGCTTAGTGCCTTGAAGTTACAACGGCCGAACATATGCCAGCTGGTTAAGGACATGCAAGCACTACGAATATTATATCGGAACTGCACAGGATGCGATGCACAACAGTTCGGATTTCAAATGTTCCTAGCGCCTCTTTCTCATTGACCAGGTGAGTCGGAGCGCCATCTCGCGGTATCCTTGCTTCTCTATCCATGGCGTGTATCCTCGATTAACTATATATATATATATATATATGTGTATATATATATATATATATGTAACGTACTGGACAACCCAAGGAAAGACTGGGCGTCCAGCACATCACTGGGAATGAAGAGTAGTCGTGGCTCGAAAAAACGACGCGGCAAGTTACGGCATTAAATTTTATTAGACGGAGAATACGTCTTTCCAGGACAATTACAAAATCAAAAAGCGTACAGGTTTCCGCTCATGTGGTTTAAATAAACTTTGTCATGTGATCATCATCGCGATTAGGGATTTGCTGTTGTCGATAAGTCACATGTGGTTTTATATAATCTGCGCAGAGCTTATCTAAAATATTGGGGACGCCGCGCCTATTTGAAAAGGAAGCCATTTAATATTTTCTCTCGAGGTTATTAGAGTTTAGAATCAAAAGCGAAATTTAGCTCGTACGCCCAAGGGAATTTAGAATAATGTTAGATTTTAAAATGGTATGGGGTTTTTTATGTTATAGAATATCCCCCCCGTCCGAGAAGAGGCTGACCAACAATGCCTGCATTGGAGGACAGACTCACCCGACCATGTGAGGAAAATGGGCGTCGACCACAAATTTGGAAAAGTTTGAAAAGGAACATATGTTTTAAGTTAATTTAGTATGATGATCACATGGCAAGACATGGCACATTTCAAATTTGAATACATAAAAATACACTAATGATTTACTAATTTATGAACACAATAAAAGCAAAAAATTTATAGTAATTAATGATCAACTATAGAAAATTGTAAATCATGTAACTTTCTTCTTATATTGTTGCTGTGAAAAAAAAAATTAAATTCTTAAAATGCACCTATCATCAACTGAAAACAATGTTGAGCAGGGCTGCAGTCCCCACACAACACAATCTCAGAAAAAAAAAATCAATTAACATAACCAAAATTTGTAAACTACCAAAAATTTTCACTGGAAACATACATTTAATACAATATCTACCATCACCTCGATTTGAATAATACAGAATAACAAAACATAGTAATAAAAATATCAAAAACAAACAAGAATTAAGTAAATGAAGTTGACTTTGATAACAGGATGAAAAATTCAAAAATTCTTCCTCAACGTTCACTACTATGGAGTGAGTCCAAAAAAAATTTTATTTATTTATCTTGTAATGATTTATCTGTGCAACATTTTTAGTCCTTTCACAGTCATTAGTATGTTGAGGAAAAAACACCAATTAAAAAAAATCACAGTCTTTTTAGTGCTGTGTCATTTCTGCTTCACAAACGTAGAATGCATAAATATCACATTATCTTGACTTGTTTACATATAAAGAAAATTAGTTCTTTAGTTACATAATAAAAATCACAGTTTATAATAAAAATCACACTTTCAATAAAAATCACAAGTTTTAATAAAATCACACTTCAAAAATATCAATTGTATATAAAAATTACAAAACATATCACTCATTATCTAGTTTTCGTATCTTTATTTATCTCACTATTTTTTTCTTAATATCCATTATCTCCTTTATTTCAATATTACTTATTATCAACAAAAAAAATCTCTTTTCAATATCTTTTATATTTCTTATTATTCTCATTTCATCATTTCTTATATTCTTTTTATTTCGACAATATTTATTCATTCCAAAATTCTATTCAATATTCTTTAATTATACTTATTCATATTTATTCTAACTTTATTTATTCTCAATACTTTTCACTTTATTTTCAAATTATTTATCTACTATTCTTTTTTGTACATTTATTATAAATTTATGTGGATCCATTTCCTTGTTTTGAAGGTACCTTGTTGCATGTGTGTTCCCCAACTCTTAGTCTCAAATTCTTTAATTCTACCTCTAAGCAGTGAGGGTTGTGTTTATGTTTGTGTAACAAGTGGGTTTTCTTTCTCCATATTGTTCTCTGACTAATAAGGAGGAAGAGTCTTTTAGCCGTACAGTGGACTAACCGTAAATCTCCGACAGAATATGACTGCGTTGGAAAACAGCATCTTGCATAGTACACAGATGGAGAAAAAGGAAAAGGTGCAGTTGTCATACCTGTGGGAGTATAATATATAGAAATGGGAGGACAAAAGGAGTGGCCATCCCAGCCCTGTTTTAGTCATTACTCAAGCATATGATCTTCAGCACTTTAAGTGACTGAGTTGTTGAATTAAAAACAAATAGTAAAAAAATTAATAAGATCTTAAACAGTTGGGACGACATCCAACGCGCTTGTAGAGTTGGGTGATAGGAAAGTGTTTTTCAAGAAGTAGGAAATTTACTGAAAGGTTAAAGAAGTAGAGTTGTCATAGTCGGTGTTTAAATTGAGATCCCAAAAAAATTCACATATAATAGTATTCTTAAGAAGAAAGTTTAAGTTAGACAGTTTTTTTTTTATTATTTATTTATTATTATTTTTTTTTATATATCTTTAGTAGGACAACACATAATTAATTATATCGATTTAAAAAAAATATAATGATGTTAAGCATCACATAGAAAAGAAAGAAAAATGGATCTAATGTTTGTCATTATTCGTGGTGTAGTTTTAAGCTCTCTGGTGCATTATAATATCTCAATCTGCAAGCATGGACAATTTCAGAATCTCGTTTAGTGTGAAAGTTTGGTCTATCAATTTTATATTCAATAGAATCCAAAATACACAACATATGAAAGTATTAAACACACAATAATAAAATACTCCTAATACCAATAATAACAATAATGATACCTTAATATTCTCTATCAATTGCCATAATTTAATGTTAATGTTCAAATTTCAAACTATTATTCTATCAATTGACACAAATAATCAAAATAATAATCACAAATAATAATCTTTTACCAATAGACATCTCAGTTTTATTAAGTTAATCATGAAATCGATAAACCAAAATTAATTTTTCTTTTCTTATATCACATTTTGGTATGAATCCTCGCTGTAAAGTTCCCAAATATTCATCATTTGTATTTAATATCTTAAAACATATTTCTCATTATAATATTATCTTTCCTATTTATTTATTATTCTTCATTATTTCTATTTCGAGAATTTTCTGGGGCGGATGAACCAAATATAACATACAATGGTTTTTTAATTCTCCAATTGTGGTTTTTTGGCACCCTAAGTCATGTTATAAAGACGTTCCGTTTATATGAAATCCATAGAACGCCTTTTGATTGTCGACTCAAACCACCGGAAATCTCCTTTACTTCAATTCGTAGAACAATTTACGAGGTCTCAACATCAAATGTAATATGTCAAAGTACTTAAATTATAAAATTTTCTTGATGTCTGAAAATTATTATGTTATCCCTGCAGATATTTTCCAAAATCAAAACCACAGGCATCATATGTTTAAATTTAGAGTCGCAAAAAATTCTAAGTTAAATGAATCAAAACAAGTTTGGCTCTTTTCATGATCGTGTTTACAAAACTAATGCTGAGCATTCAAATTTATTGCGGAGGCGACCTTCGAAATGTAATACAACGGCGCCCGAAACCGGAAATGATTAGTTATTTTTCTTTTTCTCCGCGACGATTCAGAACTGCGTGCTAAATTAGATACTCGTAACATTACTTTACTCATTTAATATTTCAGTTTAACGTAACCAAGGATCATTAATTATCTTAAAACACTAAAATATTCATTATCAGAAAAAGAACATAGAAATATTATAAAATTACACTAAAACACACACTTATAATAAATTTATCACATATAAGTCTCAAAAATTTCTTTAAATTCAAATATCTTATAATAGGAAAAAATATACTCTTAAAATTCTATCAAAATGCAAATCAACATGAAACATTTAAAATCAAAAACAAAATACACGTTTTAAACCAATGATTCCTACTTTCGTTTTACTTTTTATCGATTTATTTTTTATCATCAGTACTTAATTAAATCAATAATTTGAAAATACTTTCACCGAAACACATTTATAATAAATTTTTATCAATATCTATTAATATTAAAATTTTCACCCTTAACAATAATTCGTAAATTTTAGCTTACCAATTGAAGTGGTTATTCACACTCTTTACCATTATCCTTATTAATTTTCACCATTAGTATTTCCAAATTAATTATACACATTTTTCATATATTTAACATCTGCAGCTCGGTTCTGAATTTATCTTGGTGAAGTTCTTAGCTTAGCTAGTCCCAAGGTGACAGTTTTTATTTCGAAATAGTCCTAGAACTCAGTATCCCAATTGGAGATGACACTAGATGACAGTCTCTCATAAAAGTGAATTTCCAGTCAATTAAATTCAAAACTTCGCACGTTGTATTCAACAGACTATTCCACTGCACACAGCATGTTTTCGCAGAATTTCTCGGGATATTTTTATCCCCAGGTCAACGATTAGTGAAAATCGACGTTTCACATAATCTGAAAATATTTTTTCACGAAATCTCTGCCACGAAACTTCGGAAGTTCACACATGATTCGACGACTGAAAAATATTCAAAACTAACACTGGTGGTCACTCCGAAGTAAGCGACATCATCTTGACTTAATGTAATCCGGAAATGAAACTCCTTTTTGACACAAAAATTTAAATTTCAGATTCAATCAAAGTTCACTTCGTGGGAATCCACGGGATTTGTACGCGACACACTCAGCCCAATATTGTATTCCAGTAAAGTTATCAATGTCACATGGTAAGATAGGGGAGTTTTTTCTCCGTTGAAAAGTATTGATGGCGGCTCAACTCACTGTCTGTATCCGAGGGGAGGTATTCCTACCGACTTTTGTAATAGCACCGGCGCGGGCCGACGAAGGAAGGCCCGAGTGGTATTTCTTTTTTAGGTAGAGATGGATGACTTGTCGCCCGGCCGTGCATCACATATGTTTAATTTTCTTTCCCGCTTTTCATCTCACCCTCGGACACATAAAACACCACAACGTTAATATAACTACATCTTTATTAGACGGCGAATACGTCTTCTCAGGACAATTACAAAATCAAAAAAGCGTACAGGTTTCCGCTCATGTGGTTTAAATAAACTTTGTCATGTGATCATCATCGCGATTAGGGATTTGCTGTTGTCGATAAGTCACATGTGGTTTTATATAATCTGCGCAGAGCTTATCTAAAATATTGGGGACGCCGCGCCTATTTGAAAAGGAAGCCATTTAATATTTTCTCTCGAGGTTATTAGAGTTTAGAATCAAAAGCGAAATTTAGCTCGTACGCCCAAGGGAATTTAGAATAATGTTAGATTTTAAAATGGTATGGGGTTTTTTATGTTATAGAAGACGGCTGGATGTACAGACTTGTAACAGAAATTCAAGTTTTGCTGCGCGGAAGATCCACAGTGGAGTGCCAGGCCATAAGTTTTACGTTTGCTGTTTGCGGTCTTCGGTCAGGAGAAAAGTTATTTCACGCTGTGGGCTTTATGTGTCAAGGTCGAGATCTCCTCTTTCCCCGTCATTCCGATGTAGTACGTGTTGTGCGCTACTGTTTTGGTTCGAGTTCTGTGTGCTAAGCAATGGAGAGAGACATGTTTGTTTTTCTGAGCCGAAGTTCATCGTGATTTTCAAGCGGAATAAAGTGCGCGTTTTTGAAAAAATACCTTGAAGGCTTCATCAAAAAACTGATAATAATAATAATAATTGTGTACGCGTGTATCTGAAAGAAGCTTTACAGATTGTGCCATCGAAGAATGTGCGTCTTTTTTTTTCACAAGTTATGTAGCTGCTTTTGCTTCTGACTTCGACTTCGAGTGAATCTTCTTAGTGATTTGTGTTCCCCATTGCTTCGTGTGATCACCATTTAAATTCTTCACGATTGTCGTCAGGAAATAATCCCCACCATTTAAAAAATCATCGATGTTCTTGTGTGTGAATTTAATTTAGCCGGTATGCAAGCCCTAGCGCTGTACCGTGAATAAATAAAAATAAAAAAAAAAAAAATTTGTGCAACCGAGAATTTTACAGTAACAAGACAGGCATCACATGACCAGGTTGTATGTCTACCATCATAAACTTTTTAAAATTGTGTAGCAAACTATGATTATATGATATTATATTCTTGTTTTAAATTGAAATATAATTGTGATATTGTGTTAAACTTATAAGATGGAAGATAAATCTATAAAGACAGAATTTCAGGGGGAAGATAAAATTGAGACAGAATGCAAGGACGATTTTCAACTTGAATATGTAGAGAGGGAATTCAGGGATTTTATTCCTTTTGACCCAGAGGGGGGAATGAAATTACAAAAATGGCTTGCCTATATTGAGCAGAAATTTTCCCAAGCAAATGTTCCAAATGAACAAAAAATAAAAAGTATTTCAAAATTCCTCAGGGGGAAGGCTCTAACAGTTTTTGTAAATAATTGCCTAGACATCCAAGATTGGACAGAATTAAAAGACACTTTGCAAGAATTATTCTTTGAGGCAGATAGCGTGGAATTCTCTGAATTTTCCAATTTGAAATTTGAATATAATGATGACTTAACTAAATATTTTCATAAAAAATTGATGTAGGAAAGAGATTGGGGTTATCACAGAAATTAATACTAGAAGGCCTAACACAAGGCCTAAATGCTCAAATGAGAATGACCATAGCTGCAAATCCTCCTCAAACCACAACAGAATGGATAGTGTTGGCTAATAAGCTAAACAAAATAAATAATGAAGAAAACAAAACTAATCAAGGGGATCGGGATAACTTTTTTAACACTAGATTTGAAAATAGGAACCAATTACGACAGAATTATTACAACCAACCTCAAGTTAGGATGAATTATAGCCCACCTCACCAATTTAGACAAAATTACTCTTCCCAGCCTCAATTTAGACCTAATAATAATCAACAAACTCAGTTTAGACCTAATTATAGTCAGCAGCAACAATTCAGACAATGGCAACCCAGAGATCAAAGGTTGAATAGAAATTTTGCACCCAATCCCAATAACCAAATTAATCACCACCAACAATATGCAGACTTACCATCTAGACCCTGTCGAAAATGTTCTAACTTTGGCATAAGTAATGCTTATCATTGGGAACAAACTTGCTCTATTAATGAGAGATTTAATAAGATGTCGGTGTCAGACAATAAACATCATTATGAGGAATCTGAATTTGAAAGAGATCAGGTGCCAGGATGACAATTACTGTCATTGAGGGGAAACATTATCAGAAATAATAGGGTTGACAAAACAAAAAGACTATATGAAAATGAGAAACAGAATTTTTTAAATTGTGTGGTTGACACTGCTTCGACTATTAGTCTGATGTCACAAAAACTGGTCAAGCAATGTCAACTGAAATGCTATTCAAGCTCTCCAATTAAGGTCAGGCAAGCTGAGGGTGAAATCTTAATTACAACTAAATGTGTATTAACTTTGAGAATAGGGAAAATAATTAGAAACATTTCTGCATATGTTTTGGACAATGACTTGCCTTATCTTATTCTGGGACTTCCTGAGTGTAAAGAGTTTAAATTAGTAATTGATTGTAACCAATTGTGTGTGTATCAAAATAGAATTGCTTTGAAAATGGTTAATATTTGTGATATAAGTAAAATTTCATTACACCTACAAAATAAATGTGATAATAAGCATGTGGATAATAATAGTAATGGTCATGAAAATGAAGTTTCTGATATGTTTAACCCTTATGAAGAAAATTCGCAGAAAGAAAATGATATTTTCTGTATTGATTATGATGTAAATGACAATTTTAATGAAAGCTCTGGTGAAATCAAAGCAGAAAGTAATCCAAATTATGAAAATGTTGACATTAATGATCAAATCAAAAATTTAGATGTTGATAGGGAATTAAAGAATTTATTGCACAAAAATAATAGACTGTTTTCAACTAACAAATATGACATAGGCAAAATAAGGATGGAACCCCAAAGAATAATCCTAAATTCTGATTTACCAGTGAGTCTAAGAGCATACAGGACTTCGCCAACTGAGGAAAAAGAGATCAGGACCCAAATTAAAAATTTGTTAGAAGCAGGAATCATAAAAGAATCACATAGTTCATACTCAAGTCCTGTGACTTTGGCAAGAAAGCGAAATGAGGGAAAAACTAGACTTTGTATTGATTTCAGAAAACTAAATCTAATTACTAAGACAGATGCAGAACCCTTACCCAGAATTGATGATATTCTAGATAAATTAAGCAGAGCTAATTACTTTTCAACTTTAGACCTTACCTCAGGGTATTGGCATGTACCCGTCCACCCAAAAGATACTGAGAAATTGGCATTTGCCACTACTTTTGGCTTATACGAATGGCTAAGACTCCCATTTGGTTTAAAGAACGCCCCTGCAATATTCAATAGGACTATCAGGAGAATTTTGGATAGATATAAAGTTAACTTTGCATGCCACTATTTCGATGATATTATAATTTTTTCAGACTCCAAAGAACAACACCTTGAACATTTAGAGATACTATTTAACATTTTCAAAAAAGAGAATATCAAGTTAAAATTAGCCAAATGTACTTTTCTGCAACAACAAATTAATTTTCTTGGATATAATGTAACAAATGGGAAAATTGCCCCAGACAACATTAACATTGAAAAGATAAAGTGTTTGAAACCACCAACTAATGTAAAAGAACTCCAAAGATTCTTGGGCACAATAAATGTGTATAATAAGTTTATTCCAAAATATGCAAAAGTAAGACAGCCATTAAATACATTATTGAAAAAGGGAGTAAAATGGGGATGGTCAGACAGGTGCCAAGAAGCTTTTGAGGATCTTAAGAATTTATTGATTTGTAAACCAATATTGCAATTGTATGATGTAAACAAAGACTGTCATTTATTTGTGGATGCTAGTAAACAACAGGTTGGAGCTGTTTTAAAACAGCCAGGTGAAGATGGGGTGTTGCATCCCATAGCATATCACTCTCGTGTATTAAAGGACTATGAGGCAAATTATTCTATTACTGAACTTGAGTGTTTGGCAATTGTGGACAGTTTAGACAGGTATTATCATTATCTCCACGGGAAAAAGTTCACAATTCACACAGACCATGCTGCCTTAGTTTGGCTTAAAAATGTGAAAAATCTTCGAGGTCGACTTTTTCGCTGGTCATTAAAACTAAGTATGTTCGACTATGAAATTAAATACCAGAAGGGAACTGCAAATATTGAAGCTGACATGCTTTCAAGGAACCCTATTCTAGAACCTAAAACCCAAATAAATCATTTAATTGAACTAAGAAAAATTGTAGAATTTCAAAATAAAGACAATGTACAGGGACTTAAATATAAAAAACTAAATGATGTAATCTACATGAGAAAGAAGGGATTTTTAAAAATTGTAGTACCATTTTCATTGAGGTTAGAAATTTTAAAAAGAGCCCACGAGGATTATGGACACCCTGGAATAAATAAAACAATGCAATTACTTACACCCCAATATTATTGGCCCAAAATCAATGAGGACATTAGTAATTATGTTAAACATTGCCATACTTGTCAATTAAACAAAAAGAAAAGACAGAAAAGGTTTGGATTGCTGCAAGAAGTACCTCCGACAGACCAACCCTTTGAGTGCTTAAGTTTAGACACAGTAGGCGGATTTAATTACTATAATTCCACAAAGAAATATTTACATTTGATAATTGACCATGCAACGCGTTATATTTGGGCTTTTCCATCAAAAAGCGTAACTACTGAAACTTATACGAATTGCTTAAAACAAATATTCCAAATTCAAACACCAAAAAAATTGCTAACCGACAGAAATGCAGCTTTTATATGTTCAAAGTTTAGAAGATTTTTAGAGCATAACAATGTGCAACAATTACTTACCTCGAGTCATCATCCACAAACGAACGGAAAGGTAGAGAGGGTAAATCAAACAATAATTACTAGATTAAGGTGCAAAGTACATAACTCGACAAGCAAAACTCCTTGGACAAACCTATTAAATGAAGTAATTAATGAATACAATCATACGCCTCATTCAGTTACCCAAATGACCCCAGCTTACCTACTTTTTGGAATATTACCTTATGAACCTCATGTTAAAAAACAAGATTTCTATCCTCAGGTGGATGAGGCGAGAAAATTAGCTAAAGAAAGGACAATTAATTACCATAATAGGAATAAAGTAAAATATGATGCACGTTTTGTAGAATCTAAATTTAATGTTGGAGATTTAGTGTTATTCGAAGAATTTCATTATCCTAATACTAGAAAATTTAGCTCGTACGCCCAAGGGAATTTAGAATAATGTTAGATTTTAAAATGGTATGGGGTTTTTTATGTTATATATATATATATATATATATATATATATATATATATATATATATAAGTATATATGTGTTTGTGTGTTTGTATGTGTGTGTCTGTGTGTGTGGTACAATAGGAATGAAAATATACCGTTAGAAATTAGAATGGCAACAGTTTAGAGCTTCTGCTTCAGGGCTTTTCTGCTAAAAGTTGAAAGTTTAAAAAAATATTGTATATATTATATAATTTAAATATTTTGAATAGATTGAATTTCAAAAGCAAGACACTTATGCTCATATATATATATATGTGTGTATCTCTCTCTCTCTCTCTTTATATATATATATATATATATATATATATATATATATATATATATATATACAGGTGGTTATCAAAATAATGGAAACACTGAGGAAAAACATGAAATTTTTTATTAATATGGCATCGGACAATCTATGACATTTAATACCACCTGGATTCACTAAGGAAGTGAATTATGCAAGTCATGAATAGTGGATAAGGGATAATTGTACCATACTTTAGGGATATATCATTAATGTTCCTGTACAGAATCTATTGCTGGAGATTGATTCCTGACTCTGTTCCCTAAAACATACCACAGCAGTTCGATGATATTGAGGTTTAGGGACTGTGAGGACCAGATAAGTTGTTTGACTTGGTCTTTATGTTCCTCAAACCACGACTTGACACGTCTAGCTGTATGGATCAGAACATTATCATCATGGAGAACGCCATCTCCTGCAGAAAACAATTTTCCCACCATAGGTTGGATCGGGTCGGCTAAAAGTTCGACATAGTCCTTCCCAGTCAATCTCCCTTTCGGGGTTTCAATAGATCACTTTTGAAAACCATGAGATGGCCGCCGAAACCCTAAGACATTTCCTCTCCATGTTTGGCAAATGGCATGAGACAAGCATGATAATACGCTTGTGTAGGTGTTCTTCAGACATACGTACTCCTGTTGCAGGTAACAAAGTGAACAATGATTCGTCTAATCAAATGTTATATTTCAACGTATCACTTGACCAGGATTTGTGCTCGTGGCACCACTGTAGAGGACGGTTTGTTTTCACATTTGTTACAAGGGGATTGGGAACTACTACTCTGACGTAAATGTTTTGTCTTTGAAGTTTTCTCTTACCTGAAATGACTGGTACTGGAGCCTGCAAATTCAGATGGAGTTCTACGGTCACTTTGGCTGCAGTTGTCTTCTTTTTTGATGTCACAATCCGCTTCAACAACCGTCAGTCTTTTTTCACTTAGCTTTCCTTTTCGTCCACTATTCTGTTTCACAGAGGATGCCTTTCCGTGAACTCTGTATGCCATTATGACTTCCGATATCATAGCTCCGTAAACACCCAAACTCATGGGGGCTGTTGTAACAGATACTCCAATTAAACGAGCTTCAACAATTTGCCATTCTGCACTGTCTACAAGGTTTAACATCTTACGCTATCCCCCAAAGAGCCTGATGCCCAATGTTTCATTACTGCTACTTTAGAGTAGAGTAATGTATACACTATATTCTATAAAAAAACTATTGGTCCCTAAACTTGTCTTTTAAGGAATACGAAGCCCTTCCATAAACACCACTAATATCGATGTGTTTCCGTTATTTTGATAACCACCTGTATATATATATATATATATATATATATATATATATTAGAGAATAATTTCTGTCTTCTTTCTTAATATTTGATCTAGTAGAGGTTAAATGAACTAAAAATATAGGAATATTTATGTTTTGAAACTTCTGATAAAATATTCTGCAATGCATATTAACTACCCCTGCTATAAATTTTTAGTTTAACTTTATTAAATTATAAATTATTTGCAATACCAAAATAGTCACTCTAATAGGATACTGTCTAAACTATTACTAAAAATTTCCCAGCTTAATGCAAATATTTTTCCACTTGAACAGTTTCCTCTCATCTATTTTAAAACAAATTGTGTCAAAGCAAAGAGTTTAAAATTTCTGCGCTAATTTCAATATATATTACTTAACAACGTCAATATTTAAATATTTGCTTGAGAAAAATAGCCAATGTTTATGTATGACTAGTTTAATAAGATGTTTCATATAAGACGCAATATGCTTTCTATGCTTAATATATATATATATATATATATATATATATATATATATATATATATATATATATTTGCATAGAGTATGTTTTTGTATTTTTATTAATACTTAAATATCAAAATTAATTTCATTATGGTTAGTTTTGTCTATATTTGCTTACTGAATGAAAACCCTTTATCGGTTGAAAAGAGAAATTTTCTCAATTTAATCTGAAATTAAATGTTATATGATAGCTATTTAAATGAAAATAATTTATAATGTAATGTATTTAAGAGTGGGAAAATTGTTTTTTACATTTTCTTAGGAATTTTCTACATTATCTTTACATTTTGTTGTAATTATAACTGCTTGTAATACATTTACAACAATCATATTTTAAGTAATCATCGTTTCCTCTATCTTTCGTCTATAATGATATATATGAAATGCATAGAGTTAACATAGAATAGTTTTCATTTGGAAATTTAAATGCTACCTACTTAAACATACTTTAAACCATTTTCTGAATTTATGACGTTTAGTATATGATGTATTGAAAGCAAGGCACTTACAGTGTCTTGCTTTCAATACCTTTGAATTCAAGCAAAAAATTTCCTTTTAACGCTGTTATATACTAAATTTGTTTTCGTCTAAAGAATATATTGAAAGTTCCTGTCAAACTAAATGTATCAAACTGAATGAGATTTAAAAAATTTTTCTACAAGTTAACCATGTAGTATACTGTCGAGTAACCAAGGTGTGAAATTTCAGTTGAAATAATTTTAGTGTGAAATATTTTTATGTCTAAGCATACCTTAAACAGGCTTTTAGGTACATCTTGACACTTGCACGAGATTAGTTGTTCCACTGCATGAATAAGAAACTGGCTATGACCTGTACAATAATCCAGTGGTTCCCAGCCTTTTTCAGCTGGCGACCCTCCTTTCCTTATCGGAATTCCTCCACGGTCTACCGGTCCATGGTGCAGTAAAATATCGTATCCCTTTCTTATGTATATATAATTTACCATCAAATATTGCAAATATATATATATATATATATATATATATATATATATATATATATATATATATATATATATATATTGCCAGAGTGTGCACCACCTGTGTGACTGTGTCAGACATCTCGGAGGGATGTAGTGGTTCTGTTGTCTGCCCCAGATGCCAAAAATCAAGAACCAAGAAAACAATCAAAACAGAATTCGATTTATTTCGATTTTTCTTATCTTTTCTGATGGTTTATTCGATGGTTTCTGATGGTTTTAAGATCGAGTCGCGTCCCACCGGTTGGGAACCGCTGCAATAATCTATCCTTACATCCACACACACGGATATATATATATATATATATATATATATATATATATATATATATATATATATATATATATATATATAAATATATATATATATATATATATATATATATATATATAAATATAAATATATATATATATATATATATATATATATATATATATATATATATATATATATATATATATATATATATATAAATATAAATATATATATATATATATATATATATATATATATATATATATATATATATATATATATATATATATATATATATATATATATATATATATATATATATATATATATAAACAAAGCATAGTTATAAATATACAAAGCTTAGTTTTATTTTGGCCAAACATATATTTCAGGTATAATCTAGGAGAATAACGACACTGTCAGGAGGATACTAAAGTTCTTTGAAAACTCTGTATTTATTTCACAGAGCTCTGAAATTAACCTTTGAAACTTGTTTTGTCTTCCCGTGAGCAAAAAGTTATGCTGACGGGTGAAACAAATGAAGACCAGTTTACTCAACGGAGCACTTTTGTGAACATACAATACTGATTATAAATGTAAATTTCCAAGATGTTAAGATCCTTTTCAGTCAAATACAAAGGAAAGTATGTATATAAATGGAATACAAAGCCCTATTGAGGTATAGGCAGTACATACCTGAAATTACCATATTCATTGGGATAACAAGTAATGTTGTATACGAATAAAAGCTTTAGAGCTTAACTTTAAGTAAACCTGTAAATGTAGAGATAGCGGTAGGATCCGTGGAACTAAAGCAACGCTTTAGCATAAAGAATTATGAATTTTAGTGTAAATATATTAAGGAACATTTTGAACGAAGAAAGGAAAAAATATAAACGTAGTAGCTATACGCACTTTAAAATATCAGGTAAGTCCCTCATTTTGAATGTAAACTGAAAGCTAATTAAAATGAAACGATAAGGAGTTGCAGAATACAGTGCGTATAAGAAAATAGGCTGGCTTGCAACAAAATAGGGGGAGGGGGAAACATCTAGCTTCATGACAAAGTACGGGGTCGGGCACAAAAATTCATTTTGTTGCCTACACAAGAAAGTGGTTTCTTCAGAACAGTTTTAGGACATAAAGAACTAGGCTATTTTCTTGATAATTCAGGCGTTAATGATCAATGATTTAATGGTTGATGAATAATTATGGATGAATGCTAATTACGACATATTATTGATTTTGAAATTTTAGGTTTACGATAATTAAAATTAGAGACTTTCGTTTTTTTAAATAAAAAAAATAATTATAAGATAAAAAGAACTTTTTATACACCACGTTTTTAAATTTTCTGTTGAATCATATAAACTTGACAATTCTATGCATTAAGAAATACTTTTTTAAAATTTTTTTGATGAATTATCCCATCAACTTGAAAGAAAATTATCAAATGCGTCATAAAGAGAGCAATTATGAGAAATTTTCAAACAACAAAATTAACTGAAAATTAATTCAATTCTGCTTAAAGATGGCTAAAAGTATTAAAAGAATGCATTGTCACCGTGTACTGAGCTATTCTAAAATTTTCAAATATCTAGCTAGTCGGGAAGTTAGTTAAAAATCGATTGCAAGATTTGTACTAGACAAAAACACAAACAAGAAAGCGAGTTGATAAAAACATGGTAAAAAATAGAAAATTTTGTTGGAGGCTATATAATTTGTTGACTGAGGCTCTGATAATAAAATAATGATTGTCTCGAGAAATTCCCTATTGATGAGAAAACTTGATGCAAGACGACTAAATCATATGACTCCATCACTTTTTTGATACTCTACTGATACCTTCCAGTTATACAGCATCCCGAACTTTTGATACTTTATAGCCGACAGTACTCTGAAATACACAAAAACATGAAAAAACTGTAAACAATTTGTCGCGGTTAAAGAGTGACATTATTTAGAGTAAAAGGATAATGAATAAACCTTTGAAAGTGTCGGAAGATGATACGAACAGGGGAGAAAGAATAGACCATAGAAGAAGTTAAAATAGAATATTGATGTATACAGGGATGAATAGGCGGTGGATTTAGCTAAATACCGAAGAAGTCAAAAGGCAAATATAGCGTGAAAAGAAACGCCCCGAGGAGACGTCCAGGTGGTCCAGGTGGAACGGAGCAATTATGGCACGGAAAAGAGATTACAGATGGGGAAACGTTTAAAAAGAAAAATAAGTCTTTAAGAAAGAAGAAAGTGAATAGAGAGGCTTGAAAGACGGGAGAAAATATATGACTTAGCCGAAATAATAAGAGGTGGGAAGCAAGATGACAGCGGGATAGATCAAAGGTAGTCCCGGGAAAGGTGCTGATAATGAGATGTTAATAAACGCCTTCAGCAGGGCGGGATGGAAACTCCCAGAAAAGATAGTGACCCAATCAAGAGAATATAGGAGGAGTTAGCGGCAGAAGAGAAAGATATAAAATAGAAGCGGGATAAGGAATAGACACAGAGATTTTGTTTTGGCTAAAAAGGATGACCGAGAGTCCGGAGACGTAACGAAAGCCCCTCCCCCCAGACGGATGGCAGAGTGATAGTGGAAAGAGGCGATGCCCGACAGTTTTACCGCTCGACAGTGAATGTATACCAGAACTGGGAGTCCCGAGACGTGACGAGCGCCCTGACCCGACGGATGACAGATCGACTGTGGAAACAGGTGATTTCCGAGAGTTTACCGCTAGACGAAAGAATGACTACCAGCTCCAAGGGGACCTAATGAGGCCGTTCCGACTCCAGCAACCCGCTAGACCCCCCGCCTGATCTATAGTCGTGTGAGGTTCAACGTGATTCCAGACGCGTGCCGCTATCTACAAATGAAGCGTCAGTGAAGGTACGTGTGGCAGTCAATTATTGATCCCATAATACTGTGTTTGCGTGTCTATCGCTCATCCATAACGAATTAAATAATACCTCATTTATGAATAAGTTAATTATATGTAATTGAGTAAAATTAAGTCCACGTATAGATATTCAAAAATATAAGAATTAAATAAGGTAGTTAAGATAATAGATATGATATGTATTGTAATGTATTTATATGTGTTTTGTTTGTTTAATAAATATATCCATTACAATTTCAATCAGATGATTAGATTATTTTAAAAACACAGCGCAATTCCAGAATATGAGACTAATTGATCAAGCAATCAGGTAGTATGTTAAATAATTTATATACTGGCAATACACACAAAATTAACTACCTTGATCCTAATCATTTAATGAGCAAGATTAAACAATTATAGTTATTGCGGTATATTCTCCAAACAAAACCACCCAGAATACAATTCTGCAATTTAACGAATAATTTAAAGTTTGCACTCCCTTTTTATGTAACCATTAATACAGTCTGAGTCGCTGACGTACTCATTCAATAAAAACTGAAAATACTGGCTGATCTGCATTGACTCGGACAAGATCGATGTAGATAGAGGATAAATCTGTGTTTGCAGTGTAAATATCGTCAAGTCCAAAATCGTAGTTTTGAGAAAAACGGGATTTTTTTTTTTAAAAGGGCTTTTGTAAAGTCAGTTTTTATAAGTTTAATGATTAATCTTTTTTAAAAAATAATTTTTTTAAATTTTATTTTTGTTCAGTAAAGACTGTTAAGCCTTTGATTGGGACATAACCTCCTTAACACTAACATGTCTGTGTTTTATTTCACATATCCCAAATTTTCCCTGATGAATAAAAATATTTAGGAGTGGAATTGGACTTTCTGTACTCTGCAGTATCCCTTGATTTTTCAAACATGCCTGGTTTGATAACTCATTTTAGCCCGTTTTGGAGTTAACACCCTTTGAACATGAAACACAGAAATGAAATGTTAAAACAGTAATAGATTATAAAGTGTTACCATAGTTCAAATTTTTTAAAAATTGATGGGGCTCGTTTTTAAGAATTTTATTTAACCTTGGGATTTAAAAATCAAAAAATTATATTCTTTACGTCATACAAATTACAAAATATGTTCCTTAGATCAACAAATATCCCACAGTTGGAATCATAAGCGTAATTTATTTTTGCTTCGTATTTCAAGTATTTATAATTTGATTTTTTCACGTATTAAAAAAGACGGAGATTATTTGGAAAGCGGCATGAACATTTACGTGACCAATTTGTTTTCTTTTTTATAGAAAATCAAAGCAAAATGCGACTAATATTGTTCAACATCAACCGTGATTTCCTTTCAAAACTATAAACTTAAATTTTTCCTACACCGGCAGTAATTTTACTTGGTATTAAAACCTGAAACTATCTGAAAATTGGATGTTCAGTAAATGTCCTATTTAAACTTCAATGGTATCATTTTTTTGTCATTCAAAACATTCCCGTTTCACAAAGATAAATGTATCTCAGACTTCTCTTTGTCTGGCAGATGTGTTCTTCCCACTGAATGCACACGGCTCTCAAGAACTACAGCTCGAAATGCCAGGAGAGAGAAGAGAAATTTTCATGCAGGTGATTTATATGCTTCATTACTGAAGAATTTAATTTTCATTCAAGCTTGTTTATGAAATGTTTGTTTGAAATTTTCAAATTCAGGCAGTGAAAGACGTACAGGAACACACACATGTTGTTCCAATGATTACGTGTAAAGATGAAATTATTTTTGAAAATTCCAAAAGCGGAAAATAAAATATAAGTAATTTACTGGAACTCTTTTTAAATAAATGTCTTGTATAAAAATGTAAAGTGATTAGTTTAGGAGTTGAAAATTGTGTAGAAAATTTATGATCGTCATATC
The DNA here is from genome assembly GCA_907164885.2 of Dolomedes plantarius. NCBI lineage: Eukaryota > Metazoa > Arthropoda > Arachnida > Araneae > Dolomedidae > Dolomedes > Dolomedes plantarius. Next base: position 66,747,588 of record OU015491.1, read on the forward strand.
ATGCAATTTTCTATTATATAAAGTTGAAATAAAATGCAGAATTCGAAATTTATTTAGTCTTGAATTTGGATAATTAAATAGCAGTAACTGTGTATGTGTGTTACAGACAAGTACGTTAAATGAAATGCTAATTGTCTTTGGTGTAACAATAAAAGGTCGTTATCTCTCATATTTATGAATAAATTTATGCTTTGTATCTAACTCAATGACATGAAAAATGCAAAATTAAGCAACACGAAGATCCTTTATTTATAAATTAAAATTATAGCACAGAAACCTTGATCCAGTGTATTGCCATTTTACTTAAATGCGTTATCAAAGAACATTTGAAACAATTTCTAACTAACTATTGAATTATTCAACGTTCCCATTAGGATATCTCTAAGTTGGGTAACTAACTTTAATTCAGAAATTTCTTACACTTATTATCTTATGATAGCTATTAGCATGTTGTTGTTGTGTTCTTACTTACGTCCTCTGGCTGGAACAATTCCATACCACCAGAAGGCAGTCAATAGATGGCAGAGGGCAGAGAAATGCGGGTCCGATTTTCACTGGCACCACAATGGTCGAGTCTGACTTAGCTAGATGCCACCTCGATTTTGGCCCAGCACCTTCAGGGAGCTATTATCCTTCTCTCAGCATTAACCCGTCTACCGAAATCTTGCTGTTACTAAAATCTACTACTCCGGATCTGTTTGGCGCCATTTTTCTTAGCTAGTGTCCTCAACTGGAGGTCTCTGCTTTTTGGCGAAATTAGAATTATCTCTCCATGAATCAACGTTGTTCCCTATCTAGTACAAGCACATTGTTGAATGTCTAAAATTCTTCTTCCTTATTTCTTTATCGAATGAAATATTTTCTGATAATTTCCACACAAGTCTTACAATAGCAGAGGAATAAATATCGCGAAAAACTATGTAGTAACAGAAAATAAGTACATAGCATCTTACACGATATAAAATTTTATCAAATTTGAGTAATTCGTAATTAAGGACAGAATTTTAGTTACATGGTTCAAAAGTACTGGAATGTCCGCGAGCTAATGGCATAATAGCAAAGTGCTCGCCATTGACAAAAAACAACATATTTTACATGTTACAATAAAAAATAATGAATAAATAATGGAAGCTTACTTATATAAAGTTATGTACGTCTCTCTCTCTCTCTCTATCTATCTATCTATCTATCTATCTATCTATGTGTGCGTGTAACAACACGGGCGGCGGCGAGGGATGAAGGAGAAAGGTTAATATTGCCGGCCGTGCGTCACAGAAATGATAGTTCCGTATCATAATCAACATAATTCGAGCTTCAGGAGCTTCAGGAAGAGTAGTGGTAACTACAGTACACGGGCCAGGCCCTCCACTGTAGGATTATATAGCAATGCATAAAATTTAAGTGATCAATAAAAAACGAAAGTAGGAAGGAAAATAGAAAGTGGGGAAAACAAAACGCTTCGATAGTACAAGTAAAGCTAAAACATGGGGGAAAAAGTGACAGAGCGAACAAAGAACAGGACAAACAATTAAAAGTTACGAGAACGAATGGCACAGGGTCATTTCTTGCTACCTGGGTCAGCAGAATCGTAATCAGCAAGATTTTGAAGATAATTTTGAATAGTGGAGAGATTTATCTCCCTATAAATGTCAACATTGCGAAAATACCATGGGGAGTTAGTGATTTGCCGAATAGTCATGTTTTGAGCAACAGCCAGAATTTTAATGTTGGAATCCGCTGCATTCAACATAATTCAGTTCCCGAGCTGGAAGTTGTGGCTTAGTCGGCATCTCAAAGATCTTTGTAAAAAATGCTCTCACTGGCCCCTCGAGCCCCGGACACAAAGGATCACACCGCATTAATTACACACGTTTTATTATGCCAATTTCTACATGCTGGTTGAGCAAAGACAATCCACAAAATCATACCAGTACACTGAGGCGCGCCTATTTATAACTTTATAGAAGTTTCGCCACGTGACCTAAAACTTTTGCAGCAATTGGCTTGTACCCCGGGAATCTGAGCTCTAAAAGGTTGGGGAACAACATGGGTTGTATAAGAGGTGCCTAATTTAAGTCAATTCCTTTTCTCTTGAAGCCGAACTGCACAATTAATATTCAACGCGTTATGCCCAAGCATTTTTGAATGAAATTTGGAATTTTAAAAGGGTTATTGAGTTTTATATGTTATATACAGTGGCTCCCAAAAGTGTTCGTACACTTACGATTTTCAATGAAATAGGGGTCTATCCATTGATTAAAATGAATATTTCAGAATGGGTGTTTAATAACAAAAACTTTATCTCACAAAAGTCATCGTACACTTGTAAAATATCTCTACATATTAGTAAATATTCTAATTTTTCGTTAAATTAATAATTAGTAGGATATCCTTTAGCATCCACAACAGCTTTTAAACGTCTGGGAATAGATTGCTTTAGTTCTTTTGTAATTTTTGTATCAATGTTCATCCATTCTTCCATCATAATTGTTTTTAGTTCGCTTTTCGTGTGAATGTCGTGTTTTCGTACTCGAACCCCCAGTTCTTTCAAAATATGTTCTATTTGGTTTAAATCTGGCGATTGAGGTGGTATTTTCAAAACTTGTAGACAATTATAGAGACACCAGATGCGAACGTTCAGAGGCGTGTGTTTAGGATCGTTATCTTGAGAAAGAACAAAGTTGTTTCCAATACCCAAATTTTGAGCTGATAATTTTAAATTGTCTCTTAAAATATTTATAAAAACAGCATGACTCATTATGCCATCAATAAATACCAAATTTCCTAGTCCTGATGCTGACATGCACCCCCACACAAGGATACCTCCACCGACTTGCTTAACTGTTACTACTAAGTTCTTGGGATTAAATTCCTCATTTTTTTCTTCTCCATACAATTATACGTCCATCAGCAACAAAAATGTTCATCCGTAAATAAGACATTAGGAATAGACATTATTCCAATAGGTTTGGGGCATATTTATCATTGATAGTGCGAAGGGAAGCCTAAACTTTCTGTTTTTCTCACTCACAAAAAATTTTCTATGGGCAGAACGCCCATGAAATCCAGCTGTTCTGAGAACTCGTCAAAAAATTTCAGGTGAAATTGAACTAGAAAATGTTTCATTGGATTTTGCAGAAACTTTTACAGCACTCAAACGTGAATTTTTCACAAATTTTCTAATTATAAATCTCTGATCATGTTTTGTTAACTTTGCCGGACGGTCTTTTCTTACCTTGTTTTCGATCCAATTTTCTTCTTTAAAGCGTTTTTTCACATACTGCACAGTAGAATGGGATAAATTAAGTAATTTAGCAATATTCCGAACTGATTTACCACTACTATGATGAAAAATAATCAATTTTCGAATGCTGTTTGTTGTTTCTTTATGACTACGAGCCATTTTAAAATAATAAATAGAATATTACGGAGTAGGCAAGCAAAAATTAAAGCCAAAAGATATTTTAAATGCTACCACAGTTCAAAAATAAAAATAACGCGCCAGACGATAATTTTAATTATAAATTTATCTGAAAATATTTCAGTGTACGATGACTTGTGAGATAAAGTTTTTGTTACTTTTTGATTACTGGTTTCTTAAAAATAAAGTTTTACTATGTTTTCAAAATATTTCATGTAGTTTTGATAAGAATAGATTATAGATCTTATTATTAAATACCCATTCTGAAATATTCATTTTAATTAATGGATAGACCCCTATTTCATTGAAATTCGTAAGTGTACGAACACTTTTGGGAGCCACTGTATGTATGTATATATATATATATATATATATATATATATATGTATAGAGAGAGAGAGAGAGAGAGAGAGAGAGATAGATAGATAGATAGATAGATATATAGATATACATATATATATATATATATATATATATATATATATATATATATATATATATATATATATATATATATATATATATATATATAGGGGATAAAATCTTTAAAAATTTATAAAAAGGAAGAAATCATGATAAATAAGTGCGGTTTGCAAGAAAGGGCTCAAAAGGAAGTCGAATCTATTTAATAGCCAAAAAAATGTTTAAATAGTTTAAAGAGTTAAAAAGTTTAAAAAAATCACCCGTAGATGGCGTTGAAATGCGAGATTCAGAAGAATTATGCAAATCAATCTTGCAATAAAAGACCGTGATACACGAGGATTGGGAGGATCGTCCCCGAAGTGAAAGACCCTCGTTGGCGAAGTGCCGCATTACTGCGGTAGAAACTGTTATGAATGATATGGCGCGGAATCGTCCACGGGGAGTAGCAGTGATCGCCGAGCTGGACCAACGACTCTAGATGTGACTTTTTTAATTTTTATTTGGCTGATAAAAAAAATCTGACTACCTTGTAAGCAATTTCTTGCAATCTGCACTTCTTTACTTCATAATTTTTTATATTTTTTTGAATTTTTAAAGTTTTTAGGAAATTTTGACTCACTCTGTAGATTTATATACAAGGGGTGTTCAAATGAAAAGGTACGAAACGGCGTAACAACCAAAGTGGTGGAAACTGGAATATACCGCTATGAGATTACGTAGTGAAACATCTAGGGATGCGAATGTAGCGTCCGGCGTGGTTGTACGCATGCACGGGCGCTTGCACATGACGTAGGAGAGAAGCAAGCAGTTGTGTGTTCCGTCCAATTGACGCGGTACTGCGTTTGAGGACATCGTGGCGTTCACATTGCAAAATTCAACCTCAGTAGGCAAGGTGATGCTCACCGTCTTTTTCGACGTCCGAGGTCCGATACTCATTGATTTCCTCGAGCACGGAAAAGCCATTAAAAGTGACGTGTACTGTGAGACACTCCGTAGCCTACGCAAGTCCATCAAGAGTAAACGCCCTGGGCTGCTCAAGGAGGGAGTGATTCTGCTCGACGATAACGCGCGTCCACAAGTCTCCAGGGTCACACAAACTGTACTGGCCAAGTTAAAGTGGCAGCAAATTGAGCATCCACCCTACGGGCCGGACATGTCACCCTGCGACTTCCATCTGTTTGGTCTGCTAAAAAAACATCTCAAAGGGAATTGTTTCAACGCGGACGACGAACTCAAGGACACAGTGGAGGACTGGCTCTTGCCACAGAAATTCTGGGAACAGGGAATCATTCGGTCTTGAAACAGTGGGATAGTTGTGCACAGGCCTCTGGTGATTACTTTTCAATAAAGACTTCAATTATACCTTCAGTGTCGTTTCGTACCTTTGCATATGAACACACCTTGTATATATGTGTGTGTGTGTGTACTGCATTGTGCATTTTATATTCATCCCAAGACAATTTGTCCTCACTGATTGCGTCTCAGGCAAGCCGAAATGTTGGATGCCCATGTCGTAAAGCATCTTCTTATAGATAGAAAATCCAGCAGCCTCTCGAACGATTTATTAGAAAGTGTCCTTAATTTATCTTTAAACAAAAATGAAAAGAGCATTTGAAAAAATCAGCCATTTTATAAAACTTCTATCATCTAGTAGGCAACTCTTTAAAAAGAAAACTACGAATTTTTCAATTTTCCGTATAAAACCAAAATAGAGAAAAACGTCGTTGTAAAATATGTTAAATGGGTGAATATACTCTAACATTTATGTTCGAAAACTCAAGGAGAATCAATACCGATACCAGTCCAGCACATTTATTATGGACGCATATCAATTTAAGCTCTTATCTTTTACTACCCTTCTAGAAGTATGCTACCGATATATTTTTTTTATTTTTTATCTCGGAGACACATCCTTTCATAACACGACTAAAATGATGTACGCTTATTTTTGTTCGTGTTCTTTAATAGCCAATTGCTCCATTAATCAGTCTACCCTCCTGATAGCGTTTAATTGTTTTACAAGATTGTTTAAATTCATTATGCGTATAAATATATGTACAGACAGATAAGAGATAAATTTTGTCCAGCCCATCCGGGCCTTTTATTAGTAGCAGGTACTTCATTCTTACATGCTTCATTTTTTAATTTAGCGAAAGTGTATAGTATTAAACAAGGATGTAAATTACATATAATACATTTCCTCGTTGCATGGAAATTTTATTAAAAAAGAACAGTTTTTTTTAATTATAGAAGTACATGACTAGAATTTATTATTACATATCTTTTGTTTCCTTCATCTATTCAAAATGAGACCTCATGAAATCACTTTTTAAACCTACTTCAAATGAGCATCTCAAATATCCTTTACAATCTACTGTGAGTGTAAAGTTTAAAGGAATATCACTACTAACAAAATGTTCTTATTACTATAAAGCCAAAAGAAATGTGAGAATTAAAATTCTACATAAAATATATATAAATATTTCATTAAAAATATTTTAATTCGTTGAGTGTTGTTTGTTGAATATATATGGCTATATGTATATATATATATATATACACTGCTGGCCACTGTAAATGCAACACCCTGAAGGAAACATGCAAATAACATGAAATTTACAACATGCATTAGCGGAGGTGAGATATGCAAATGATTAGAATTTCAGCGCAGACGCACATCACGCGCGCCTGTGGCGCCACTTCAAAGCGCTATTTAAGGCTTGGAGATTTTGACGATTTCAAGTTCGGCAATTGTGTTTTTCTTGTGGTTTTTTTCAAAAAAACGATCAATTATGCCTCGTCGAAAACAGCGATCATCTTTTGATCAAGCATCCGAGTTCGACAGAGGAAGTATAGTGGCCTACCGAGATTGTGGATTATCTTTCAGGGAAATCGGTAGTCGTGTTGGACGAAACCAAACAACTGTAATGCGGATATGTGATCGTTGGATGCAGGAGGGTACGATGGACCGGCGTGTTCGATCGCATCCACCTCAGCGCACCACTTCACGTGATGACAGTCAAATTGTGCGCATGGCAGTGACGGATCGCTCAGTCACATCACGAACCATAGCACAGCACATGCAGTCTGTAACGCATCATCCAGTGTCTGCGCGTACCATTCGACGCCGTTTACAGCAGAGTGGTCTGTCCGCAAAACGTCCATTGCTTTGTCTACCCTTGACGCAGAACCACAGACGTCTCCACCGCCAATGGTGCGATGACTGAAGGTTGTGGACGGCAGAATGGAATGAAATTGTCTTTACTGACGAGTCACGCTTCTGTCTGCAACACCACGATGGTCGCATTCGAGTCTGGAGACACCGTGAAGAGAGGATACTGAACAGCTGCGTTATGCACCGCCACACTGGTCATGCACCGGGTATTATGGCATGGGGCGGTATTGGATATCACTCTCGCACACCTCTAGTACGCATTGCCGGTACTTTAAACAGACAGCGCTACATCTCCGAGGTGTTGGAGCCAGTTGTCCTTCCTTGGCTTCAGGGCTTGCCCACAGCCATATTTCAACAGGATAATGCGCGACCACACGTGGCATGCATTGTCCAACGGTTCTTCGTCAATCGCTAGATAGAATTGCTTCCCTGGCCTCCTCGCTCTCCGGATCTTTCGCCGATAGAAAACATGTGGTCCATGGTTGCTCTACGATTGACCCAGATTCCATCCCCAGCTGCCACAGCAGATCAACTTTGGCAACGTGTGGAAGCTGCTTGGTCTGCTGTACCCCAATAACTCATCCAAAGTCTCTTTGAATCAATGCCGAGTCGTGTGGCAGCGGTGATCTCCAACAATGGCGGCTACTCTGGCTACTGATTTTGGCAGGAACCACACGTCTATAAATTTAATCATTTGATACTTGGTCAACATGTTATCTACAAAATAAATTTTGTTGTGATATCTCTTGTCTTTCTTGGTGTTGCAATTTTGGTGGCCAGCAGTGTATATACGTCAAAACATAACTGAACTGTCAAAATATAGTTGAGAAGTACGGGGAAATGGGGCTTAAAATAATAAGAATCTAACAATTCATTTACAAAGCGAGCGTATTTTGCCGTGGGGAAAATCATCTTTTAAAAGCGACTTTGAGCGGAAAGCGAATAATTCTAGGCGAGATGATTTGTTTTTAGAAGTGTACAGGTTTTGGGCGCGAAGTTAAGAATGCACGATCAGCACTGATGAGTGTCCAGATGCTCAAGGATTAGGTCTACACATGCGCCGTGCAGTAGGAGCTCGGAGAAAATTAAGTTTTTGGCGGCAGATTGAGTGGGAATTTCATTGCTAGCGGATGCCCCCGGCAGTTGTGCCGGGCAGGTCAAGAAAATAGCGGAGCGAATTGCTTACCCTGGAGAATGGTTATTTCAAGAAATGCAATAAATAAGGATTAAAGATTCTCGACTGTCTCGTAAATCCATTCCCTGCCACTCGTCCAAGTATATATATATATATGTGTGTGTGTGTGTGTGTGTGTGTGTGTGTGTGTGTGTGTGTGTGTGTGTGTGTTTGTTTGTGTGTGTGTGTATACACAATGACATACTTTTAAATATTCCAGTGATGTCAAACTTAATTTTTTTAAATTATAGCTCTTTCGACCTTTCCCATTTCATACTGACCTCTTAAGGTTCACAGTTACGTTAATAAAATAATTAATAACAGTTACAAAATTTTAGCGAAATATTCTTGAAAACAGTTTTTTTCTTTAAAGTAGAATCTTGTCACGATTATGGAATGACAGAGTTAACTTATTTAAAACATGTTGGATGACGTTAGTTATGAATATCGTTAAGATATTAGTTGTAACGCTGCGGCAATATAACTATATTTGAACTTATAGTTTAATAATCATAAATAAGCATTAATACAAAACAAAGAAAAATAATGTATGTTGGGAAAATATACTGAAAAACATGCTGTATGAAGATACTTGTTATAACGTTATACCGTTAGTTATAACGCTATTGGAATAAGACTAGATTTGAATTTATAGGTTTTAGTAATAATAGATAAGCCTTATTATGAAATCAAGAGAAAATAAAAGTTGGAAAAGCGCATTTAAAAACATGTCGCTTGCCGATAATTGTAATAGTGTTATACTATTTATTAGTTATAATTAGGGGTACGTAAATTTCGCAAAAAAAAATTACAAAATATAAAATTTGACATTTATTCGCAAAAATAAATATTTATGCATATAAATTCAAAATTTTCGCATTTATTAAAAAAAATCACAATTGTACTTATTCGGTTAGGTAAGTATCAAAATTCTTAGTTAAAAGCTAACATTGTAGTAGTCTTCACATTCTATTCATTAAGTCTTCGAGAGTGAGATCTCTCAGTTAAAGACCGTAGATGGTCTTAAATAAGCAATTATATTAAAAAATTATTACTATTGTCACCTAATTTCACTTAAAAAGCTATTTATCACCGAGTTTTCGCCGAAAAGTAGTAAAAAAATAATTTTCGCATTTATTCGCTCATTTCGGCAAATTTCGAATTTATTCTCATCTATTTCGTAAATACGAAAATTACGCATCCGTAGTTATAAGGCTATTATGAAAAAGTTGATTTGAACCATAACGCTCTTTTGACAAACCCCACTTGATATTGACCTCTTCAGATTCATAGTTAGGTTAATGAAATAAATTAGTCTTTACAAAGTTTCCTTGAAATATCCCCAAGAAAACCTTTTTCTTTAAAGTAGAATTTCGTCACCATTACTTATTTTCAGATGATTTTTTTTTCTTGCACTTATTTAAAACATCCAGTATGACGGCAGTTTCGATATTCTTATGCCATTAGTTATAAGGCCATTGTAATAAAACTACATTTGAATTTATAGGTTTTGTAATAATAAACAAAAATTATTACGAAATCAAGAAATAAATTTTGGATAAGTGCATTGAAAAGCATGCCGTTAGCCGATACTTTTATATCATCAGGTATAACGCTATTGTAATAAAACTAGATTTCAACTTATAGGTTTTAGTGGTAATACATAAGGATTATTATCAAATCAAGAAAATAAGCCATGGAAAGATACACTGAAAACCATGTTTTCATCCAATGCAAAAAACCGTGGCTTCATTTCAGACCCGGTTGAAAAACTTACAAAAGACCTCGTGGTTTCTAGCCCGGGCCTTGCTTTTTATGACGCTTTTAAAGCAGAAAAATCTCATTCCATATCGTCTACGTATCGTACATCGATATTCCAATTTCTGCACTCGGTAGAGTTTTGAGACCGATAATTTATTTCCTGCATATGGAAATATCTTTAGGGCAAGTCGAGTCGTTATTGGATCGTAAGAATTTGTGGTATATCAGCTTTATATATTTATTGACTACTGGTATAGCTTTTCAGTTCGTACCTAATGTGTTTTCTACGGGGGGAGAATGTGTTTCTTTTTTCAAGAGGAATAGGAGTTGCTGTAGGGGTGATTAAAATCGAAATTGATGCTGAATATTTCGGCTAGAAAAAGTGTTTTCAATAATATTTGGGGGAAATATTTCCCTCTGTTATTTGAAAAACACGAAACATTGATTTCAGGTAATTTAGCTTTCAATGAAGATATTTTTTCCGTGTTTCTGGATACTACTGTTTGAGAGATATCAATTTGAATTGAAATACTGAATACTCTAAACGATAATCTGAATGATATATATGAAAAACGTAGTATAATAATATTATTTAATACGTGAAAAAAGTTATGCACAGTTAGTTGTTGGGAGTGTTTCGTACTTGGTTGAAATTATGTCTCATATTAAAAAAATCATCTCAGATCAGTTATATATAGTGATGCATATCAAGAACGTATTATAATAATATTTTTTAATACCTGGAAATATTTATACAAAGTGAAAAATATCTTGTGGGGAGTGGTTCACAGATTGTTGAAATTATTTCTGATGTTTAAAAAATAAAAATTAAAAAATCTCAAATCAGTTATATATAGTGATACATATCAAGAACGTATTAAATTAACATTATTTAATACGTGAAAATATTTATAAAAAGTTAGAAATATATCGTGGGGAGTGTTTCGGAGTTTTTTGAAATTATGCCTGACATTTAAAAAAAAATAAAAAATCTCAGATATGTTATATACAGTTGTGCATATTAAGAACGTATTATTTAATACCTGAAAATATTTATACAAAGTTAGAAATATCCTGTGAAGGTTTCGTAGTTTATTGAAATTATGTCTGATATTAAAAAAATAAAAATAAAAAAGTCTCAAATCTGTTATACTGTGATAAATGTCTTTTAAATTCACGTTTAAACTTAAAGGAAGTCTGATTTCTATTTTCAGACAACCTGAATGTTTCATATTTCATATAATCAGATATCTACATTATGACGGATACTGAAAATACATTTCTGGTTTTTATCTTAAAACATCAATAATTCTTATTAGTCAAGCGTATTACTGTATTCGTATCTCAAAATGTTGTCTTTTAACAATTATATTTTAGCAATTTTTTTCCTCAAATCTCTTTTCAATTACACTACTGTACATATTTAAAATGCTACAATGATTTCAAATTTTGTTTAGATCTAAGATTTTGATATACCTGAGGAATATGTTTTCACTTTTGTCCACAAGTAAAACTAAAAAAAATGTGTTCATTGATTAGAAAAAATATTCTTGACGAAAATTTTTAATCACTATAAGAGACAAAAAAAATCCCATTTTTTAGGGAAGATTTTACTGGAAGGAAATTTTTGTCGGACTATTTTGTCTGAATCAGGAATTATGAAGACAATTTATAACACTTAAAAAAATGCGTAGAAAAAATTTAATACGCCGAATACAGATACAAAGATATACTTTGAAAGGGCTTTCGCATAATGCCTTCAAAAATGTTAAGTTAGGAAAAATCGAATTCCATGATATATTGGTTTAAGTACAAATTAGAGCACGGAATTTTAGTCAAATATAGCATAGCATACGGCTTTTAGCAATGATGTTATCGACAAAAACATTTATTTCATTTAATTTTAAAGTTCTTTTCTTCAGTATAATTATAAAATTTGCACAGTAAAAGGCAAATGTGATCTAAAAAAATTTCTGTGATACAGACTCTTTTAAATACATTGCATGTATATTGCACAGTTAAACAATTTTTGTGATGATGTGTTAATTGTCTATGATATGTAAATTCATATGCTAATTAATATGTATATGATACATCAATTGCCTTCAAAGGAAATTTTTATTCCCTTTGAAATTTCCGCACTATGATAAAACGTGGTTATCTCTCTCTCTCTATTTATATAGTATATACACAAATATATATATATATATATATATATATATATATATATATATATATATATATATATATATATATATATATATATATGTATATATATATATATATATATGTATATGTATATATATATATGTATATGTATATATATATATATATATGTATATGTATATATATATATGTATATGTATATATATATGTATATGTATATGTATATATATATATATATATATATATATATATATATATATATATATATATATACATATATATATATATATATATATATATATATATATATATATATATATATGTATATATATATATGTATATATATATGTATATATATATATATATGTATATATTTATATGTATATATATATATATATGTATATATATTTATATATTTATATATATATATATATATATATATATATATATATATATATATATATATATATATATATATATATATATATATATATATATATACAGGCAGAGAGAGAGTTTTAGTTAGATAGAAGATAGATACGGAAAGCCCAGTATCCAATCCCAGTTTGGTTCGATGACTAACCGGGTTAGAGCCGTTTTAGCTGCCAGAGGCGGCAGCCATATGTACTGATTTCGTACCCTGTATATCCCTATATTGCCTACAAATTTAATCATGTTTTCTTCCTACTATGCTATATACATACAATAAGTAAAGTTTTGTAATTTACTTTCCTTCTTGGTGTTGCAATTTTAATGGCAAGCAGTGTACGTTACTGGAACAAAGAGATTAAGTATTCAAAAATAATAACAGAGACGTATGTGATATTTAGTGAATATGTATCATCTGATAAAATAAAACACTTTTTAATTATTAACTTAGTTAAAATATTGAGCATTTTCTGAATAATATAGTATCATGGTATAATTTCATTACGCACGAAGGTTTTAATACTTGCAATTAATTATACTCCAAGTATATTAATCAATCTCCATAAAGGTAAATACATGTAAATATTATTGGAAATAGATATTTAAACCTTAAAGACATGATCACGGAAATAAATGATCTTGGTCTATCTATCCCATTACTCAAGTTTAAAACTTATTAAAAAAATAAACGTTCGTGTAATGTAAATAGTTTAAAGTGCATTAAAAAGTGCTCAACATTTTATAAATAAATCCGATGAGAATTTCTGAATGAATTTTGAAGATGTGAATACGACGTATTTGAATTTCTGACAGAAATTTATGATACAAAGCATGAAAGAATTATGTTAAGGGTAAAAGAAGTACCAAGAAAAGAAGGATGTGCATTTGTCAGAGGTATTATTGATTCAAATATTCAATATGATGCTTATATAATTACAAGGTTTCATGCATGCTATCGACATTTCAAATAACTATGGAGACTTATCTAAAAGATTTTTTATTGACTGATATTCGATAATGGAACGAAACTGGCATCATAAAAAAGTATATACCTTTTGATAATATCTCGATAAATACTGTTTGAAATTTTTTTGGGAGCTAAAAAACTTCTTTGAAACTATTTTATCAATGATTTTTAAATTAGTAGTTTAATTTTTAGTCAAGTTGAAAATAAATTCAACTTAAGAATCATAAAGATATTCAATAAATTTTGATATTTAAGAACCATTAATACACAAATACGAAATTTAACTCAAAGACATATACCATATTATGTTTAGCTTCTTAGGTGTAAAATTATTCCAAGTGTTTTGTGAGAAGTATATATATATATATATATATATATAACTTTGTTATTTAGATCTATAAGAAATACTACTTAAAATGTTAGAATTGAATTTTAATATTTTAATTTAGATAAAATTATAAGTAACAAATTTTATCGATTGCTTTCTGTCATGTTTAGTGAAATAATTCAGTTGTTTCATATCAATTTCGTTATTCCTCGATTAAAGAATCTAATGGATAGAAGTCAGACTGAACTACTACAATGCTTAAAATGAGAGTTGTGGTAATTTAATTTTTTAAATTACTAAATATTATTGTTTACATTAAACTGTATTTCACAAAAACTATAACCTCACTTATTTTGCATTGACATTCATTTTTCTAATGTTTTGAGTGAGGAACTCCAAGCTTCTAAGAAAGTAATAATACAAACCAGTTACTTTAGAGTTTCAGTTTAGAGATCAGTTTTAGAGAATTATATCTTCAGAACCCAATACGAAAGTACTTAAAAATTGTTTATAATAAACTTATCAGTGGTTACTGCTGGCATTTTTATTGGAAACACTTTTTTATTGGATTTAGAGTATATTTTGGCTTTCACCTGCAAGATACAAGAGTGCAATAAAGCTGAAACGTGAGACAATCTAAGAGGAAATCGGTATTTTGAGCTGGTATAAATTATGGTATTTCTCAAATACTTTTAAAATATATACCAGTGTATTAAACTACTTTGGTTAAATATAAATTTTAACTTACAGTATAAATTTTAGCTTACAGTAAATTCTCAATAGAAAAACCTGCTGCATTTGAGATGAAAAAGTTAAATTTAGACAACAAATTATCTGTTGATGGGAATTTTTTTGAAATTCTGTTAAATTTTTATTTAAACTTCACGAACGCTTGTCACCTCAGGTTACAAATACCTCATGAGAATTTTCAGGATATAGTTAAAGTTGTTACGTTAGTATAAATTTTAAAGAAAGAAATTTAAAACTTAAGTCAATGTCATGCTAAAAATCTGTACTTTTTATCGACAACATAAAATTTTAATGATAATGACAAATGCTATGATAAAGGTAATGTAAATGTAATAATGAGTATATATTTATAAAGTATATCAATAAAGTATACTCAATATAAAGTATATTCAATATCGATTGAAAAGGAAAAGATTAATACATTTTTAAATGTAAAATATCATGCATAAAAAACATATAATGTGTATAATATTAGTTATATTTTTTTTATTATTTACGCTTAAGGAATTTCAAATAAAAATTCCTGCTTGGGTACTGTTATTTTTATATCAATTTTTTTAACCGTATTCCTGAATTGTTCATTGATTAAATAGGAACATTTGACTTCTTAACAGGCAAAAAGTGACGCAGAGATTTTTTCATTTTTGTAAAATGCTTGACATAAGATGTACATTAGGACAATCTTTAATTTATGATCTTTAAAGATATTGTCCAAATCTTATTATTAAAATATGTGGTAATCATTAAAATATTTCTATAGTTTGTTCCACTCTTCAGTGAAAGAAGAATAATCATTTATAAAGAAATTAATTGCATGAATTCGAATTTAAAAAGTGCAGATTTTAAAATTATACTTTGTTGTCAGTTTTTCTCTATTATTAAATCAAAGAAAAATTAGACGAACATTTTTACATTAGAAAATCGACTTAAAATCGGAATGCTTCTTATGATCCGAAGGTAATGTTGGAAAAATTAATATTATATAAATAATAATACATACATATATATATATATATTTCCTGTATTAAGTACGAAATTCAAAATATATTTATATACTTGACAAAATACAAAATATTCTTCTAAATATTCTGTTATAAAGATTCTCCCATAAAGTTGAGGTGCCCATAAAGTTGAGGTCTTATAGTCCGAAAAATGCTGTATACATTTTCACCTGATTAAGGTTGGACTAAGTATATATGTTATGGACTATTTATATATGTTAATTTTTAATTTTTTTTCTACAAATAAATCCGCTTAAAATTTCCTATCATCTGTTTTTGAATTTGAATGAAGCACAATAGTACTTAAAGCAGTGGCGCACCCAGGATTTTTTCTTGGGGGAGGGGCCGAGATGAACAGATAAAAATATTTATAATGCAAAATCAGTATTCATAATAAAATTTCTATTTCTTGGGGGGGGGCATGGCCCCTTTCCCCCCTGGGTGCGCCACTGACTTAAAGAGAATATGTACCTGACTAAGTTAAACATGACATTTTTCTTATCAATAACACACGATAAAAAGAAAAATTTCAACTGGAAACTATACTTGTTTCACACAATTTTCTCTAGCAGGTCAAAATGGGGATTTAGCCTTCTTTAAAATATACCTTGTGAACCTGAAAACATCTGTTGACATTTTTTAGTTCAGTTTATAGTAAAATTTTCTCGCTTGGGACAAACTGTGACTTGTTTTTATTAACTTTATAATCTTAAATTTCAGCTGTATATTATTGCAGGAAAGAATTCAAAGGGAGAATTTGAATGGATAAGACATCCCCTCCTAAACAAAACAAAACAACAATAAAATATGGTTTTATTACATTATAATTATATTTATAATAGAATTCACCAAAAACACTACTTTAATTTCCATCCCTGCAAATTTTTTAAGACTCCGAGTCTATGAAACTGATTTTTTGAAGGCGAGAATAAAACTTTTAAAATTTATAGCGATCTAATTAACGACGAAAAAATTAAAACTTTACTATTAAAAATGCTTTAGTTTTCTAGATCTCTAGAGAAGTTGATCATTTATTCACATATGATTGTTTATTAAAAAAATTTACGCAGCTGCTCAATTATCAAGTGCCCATTATAGATATTTGTATAATTCCCATATTGCATTCTGAGTATCGAATCAAACTACCTGACCACGACGATAAATTTTATCAGTTTTTACCCACCCCTTTCCAAAAATGTGGAGTGTAACGAATTCCAATAAAGACTCAGTTTTGAGCGCCAATATCTTAATTTTCACCTCTCTCAAAAACAGTCAATCACCAACACTTAAGCTCAGGAATTAAACAGACCCTTTTACTTTCTCAGAGTACATTATACATACATCCCTAATGGGAGTCCTAGAGTTCACGGAACATTTCTGCTCTTACAAAGCCAGATGGCGCTGTTACATATTTAAACACCAACACTACCAAACTTAAGAATTTAGTTTACGTATTTATTCTCTTTATGTGACTGTATACGAATTATAGAAATTTTAAATGGAACAGCTTCGATATAGAAACCCATTGGCAATATTTTGTATTCGCGACTTCTATTATCGCCTAATCAAACATCGCATCGCTAATATCATATGAATTGCATTGAAATTTTATTTTGAAAAATATAAATTAAAAAATAATGCAATATAAATTTAAAAAATAATACAATAAAGAAAATAGCGTAAACTTTGTAGATCCAGAAATTATAGATAAATCTACAAGGAAAGGCATGGTTAAATCAAAATAAATAATAAATACGAAAAAAAGCGGTACAACCTGGTTTGCTTCACGCGACTGTGCAAGATTGCCGAAACGAATTCTGTGTATACCAAATTACCAATATACGAATTCTACTATATCAAAGCTCTTCCAACGTGGTATGAAGTTTAAAATGGCGTATTCCATCGAGTTACAGTCTCGAAAATGGTTTATTTTCGTTTAAAACACCCGCGAGTGTGGCAGAGTTGCTGAAATGACTTCTGGTATACCATATACGCCAAATGTAAAATGTAAAAAGTCGCCAATACAAGATATCGCCAATGGGGTCCTATATCTAAGCTGTACCTTTTAAATTTGTACTAGTTGATACCTGTCAAAATATGGCGGCTTGATAGTAAATAAATGTACTAATACAAAAAATTATAATCAACATATCATTGCCAAATATGTTGAAAATCATAATAATGTGCCGAAACAAATTTATGTGTTTAAGTGGTCTCGTGCTTATTGAGTATCTAAAACCGGATTTTAAAATGTCACTGAGCATGCGCAGAAAGCAATTTTGTTTAATTGTAGATTATCGCTCATTAAACAGCGCGAAATAAACAATTTCCATAAGGTTTAATCTTATATTTCCCGAACATAATTATCATAAAAATAAAAATGGCAGAGAGAGATCTAGAGAGACTCTTCGGAATAAACGTGTTTATCATTAAACCATGTCAATGAGCATGCTCAGAAACAGTGAGTTTCTAAAGACAGATTTAAACGTGCCATTGAGCATGCGCAGAAATAATTTTTTCAATTGTAAATTGTTGTTAATTAATAGAAATATCGGTTATAAAAACCAAATTTGACAAATCTACGGATTACAATCTTTCGTTTAAGACCAAAATGAAGTAAATTGATGCAGTAGTTTTCTCTCAAGGACTGCCCAAAAAGTCGGCTTAGCAACTTAAATATATAGATTTGCAGCTCAAAACATTGATCTTAGCCACGTTCATTCTGGTCTATTTTCAAAAGAAACTTACGGAATCAATAACAATAAAGTATGACATCAGTCATACGTTTACTTCAATGCACGCGTAGATTAAATTACTTACATTTATCCGTATAAAAAGTTCTGAGGTTTTAAATTTTCGTGATTGTTTTAACAGTATAGAAATCATACTTTATACTGTTATTCCCCTATCTCGCAACACTTCAAAGCAATTTATTGTGTTGTTTTAATTCAAATTAATTGTTATTTCAAGCGTAGAAATTTAAACAATGATTGCAAAATTGAAACGCAAGGAATAAAGAATTTTGCCTCCAGATAAGAAAAACACTGTTATTGTCACCAAGCTCCGTGTCAACATCTGTCTCTGTTAAAACATGGTTCAGACAGACCGTAAGCACATTATTCATGGTGTTTTGCTTTTCATACATGTAATGGGCTTGTATTATTTTGAAAAATTTATTTCTCGTCTCTTCAATTCTTTTGTTCGTTTACATCTTTTGAGTTGCTTTAGAATGATGAAAAATGAGCACGATTTGATCTTTATTTATCTACGGATATCTTATGATTGCCTTGTTTAAAGAAATTACAGAGAATCGGTAGTTTCTTTGTTAAAATTAGGAGTTAATTTCACATTCCATTGACTAAAAATTGTTTGCCTCGGATGATCAATGTATGAAAGATTGTAACAATCCTCAAAAGAATTAACACTAAGTTGTTATGATTTTGACAGATTTGCGTTTCTAGCTTGTTCAATTTGCCAAAATTTTTAATGAAATAAGAAATATAGCAGTGCTTTAACATCGTTTAAAGGAGGAAGAAAACCTACTTAATTGTATCTAGAACACCACAGTTCGTATTTAAAATCTTTTAACTCAGTTTTTGTTATATTTTTTAGATCGAAAGTGCTACTGCTATCCCTTTGAGAGGTATTTTTCCATTATACCGACCTGTAGCCAATGTTACGCAAAAAGTCGCCAATTACGTAAAAAGAATATAATACTCGCTTTTCACACTTCTTTTCCAAATTTGGAAACTTTTAAATTTAAAGAACATTAAAAAAAAGTAAAGGAATTGAAGAAAAAAGATAATGCTGATTTTTCACATCACATATTTTTGCAAACTGCATTTCTGCTTTAGGTGGCATATATATCCTTATACCTTTCATGCGGGAATTTCGTTTACATTAAGAAGTGGACGAAACAATTGTATTTAAGTGTGTGTAAGAAACGTACAGAGCTACATCAGAAAAAAAATCTTTGAATTATCTTTAAATTTCATTCTTATGGGCATTTCTGCCCACTTCTCCCATACACTTAAACAGAATTGCTTCACTAGTAACACCGTGGTGCGGTGATTGTTCCTGCGATTTGTAAGCAGTTGTTTCAGAGATCAAATCCTGGTCCCTGCAAGCAGATGAAAACAGTTTTTCATCGCCAAGTCTCGTAGTTCGCCTAGAGGTTGGCGACAGGTCGGTATTAATTTTTCTTGATTAATTTTCTTGAATTTTCATGAAATTTCATAAAATTATTATTTCTATATGTTAGAATAAAACTTAGTAATAAATTCATTATACTATTTTAAAATAACTTTTACACTCTAACTTTAAAACAATTCTTCTTTAACTCTTTTACACTTCTTACTTTAAAACAATTTTTACACTCAAAAAATAATTTTTGATAAAATTTTGCATAAAAGACTTATTTTTATCGATTTTTTTTCTAGTTTTTATAAATCTCACTGTAAATCAAATATTGCTACTAACTTTTATTATAACTATATAAAGCTAGCTTAAGAACGAAAATTAGATATCTGAGACAAAAATTGATGCGCGTGGAGCATTTAAAATAGAGTAATTAACAAACTGATTTTAATTAATATCTTAATTAATTACATTTTGATTTTTTTTAAATTTAGAATTTTTATCTCTAAACAACACTGTATAAGTATACAAAATTTCATAGCAATTGGTTGATAAATAAAATAAAAGTTTTTCATGGTCCATTGTCGCCTTAAACAGTGTTGTTTCTTCAGAGATCTCGCAAAGTTAGTTCATAAAAAGTTGTGGCATTTCACTCGTGTGTTAGACAGACAGAAATAGCTTTTTTCATGCTGCTAAAATGACATAAGTCATTTATCACTGAGACTACTTCAACGAATAGGAAATTGAAAATTTATTATATTGTTTCGAGTGGAAATGGTACAGAATAGATAACAAGCATTTAAGGAATTATTACAGTTAGTCTCACGTATAAAACAGTTATTATTTAAAACTACATGTTTATTAAATAATTCTTATTAATTTATATTGCAATAATAATTAATCTCATTGCCGAAAATTCGACGCAGGATCCTAGCCTGGAATTGTGATTTTCCACCACAAATAAGTTAGGTATGTATATCTTCTTCTCCATTGCGGTAGACGGTTACTTGGACATTATCCTTACGGTCATATGACACCACGGTTTTGCTGGCCACTTTTCTGGGAGCACCGTATGGGTGGACCAGCATTAACCCGTATGGGCCGGTCCCGTAATTTTGAACCGAGTCAAGTGACGAGACCGAAACACTTGATCCCGCTCCTCCAGAGGTAAATTTGAGAAATTGGAGGACATTGCAGCCACGACAAATTTTACGAGCACCAGCCGCCATTAGTGAACACAGCGGTGGATTTTGTCAGCGGCAGGCCTCGAACCCGCAACCCTGAGATCACTGGCTCGAAACCTTTGCCAACCGGACCACCGCGCCCCTTAGGTAGGTAAATACTCTGTATCTTTTAGAAGAAAGAAAAGTATGGTCGAAGTAAATAAAGTCGAAGTATAAAGAGTAATATTATAATTATATTATTGAATTAATTTTAAAATATTAAGATCTTTAACAGTTAAGTAAGTAATTTTTTCATTCATGTAGTCTGATATAATGATACATTTCTAAATACATTACAAAAACCAAGGGTGCCCCAAAAAGAAGCTCAATAAAAATGTATTTGTTTGAGTTGTTAAAGTACTGTTAGCGAGTAATTCAATTTTTTACTATATTTTCATAAACTGTCTGAGTTAGGAGGGAGTGACAGCTCACGGGTTCTGATTAAATGTTCAATACATCAGTGAAGCATTTGCGAGCCGACTCTTATTTTTTTTCTTCTTATTAGTACACACAAAGATTTAAATGTTGAAAAACACAACACAATAAATATATGAAGATGTACAGGGTGCGGCAGAATGGACTCCCAAATATCTGTAAGTTAATGTTAAGGAAGTGGTTGAGGGTAGGGTTGCGTCGGATGCGGCAACCGTTCGGGCGGATTTTCTAGTTGTCAGTAGACACCATTAGTTGGTCCGGTGAACATCACGGTTTCATTATAGAAGCATATAGGATGCGCTTCGAAACTTACAAAACAGATGCCATTTCTGTACGAGAAACAATCTTACGACGGGTTTCAAACATGAGAGCAAGTGGGTTTTCATCACCGAGTAAACCAAGTAGTCCCTCCTCGGAACTTTAGAACAGCTGAAAATGTTCAACGAGCCCGACTGTCCATTATTCGTAAGGACGTTGCCGCCATTCCCTAAGATATGGCCAACAGTGTAATTGAAAAACTTTAGAGTGAGGCAGCGTTTCTTTAAAACTGTGGGTCATGACCCCAAATGGAGTTGCAAAGTGAAATTTTGGGGTCTTGAAAATTTAATTCTGATATAATGTCAAATATTGCACCAAGGTTTAGTTTGTTATGTACCAAAAAAAAACAACCACATCCGTCTCATTAAAGAGTGATTTTCTTTCATTAGTTTTTGTATTCTTGAAGCATGTATCAAAACTACAATTTTTCATATACATATTGATTACCAAAAAGTTAAATTATTAATAAGAAAATATTTATACTTTCTCATTAATGATTTATTTGAAATATAATTATTAAATATTTAAATTTTAAAAATATAATTATTAAATGAATATATTTTGTAAATATAATTATTAAATATTTATATTTTGAAAATATAATTATAAAATATTTATATCTTCAAAAATATTTATATTCATGAATGAAAACAGTTTAAGAAGCGCTGGAGTAAGGTATTGACTGTGCATCACAAGCCTCCTGAGTGATGTCTTTGTAGTGGAAAGTGGACCTAGTAGGAGAAAAAGGAAACTATACGTACTTTCCGAAAATATAAGGCTTTTTTCTATAAATTGTTTGGTTCGTTTTTATTACACTTTGAATATGGGAGTCAATTCTGCCGCGCTTTGTATGAACAAGCAAACACAAAAAGAGGTTGAATGTATAGTCTCTTTCTTGGAAGCAGCGATATTACAAATAAATTGAAGGGTGTTATCTGTGTAGATTGCTTCTTTTCAAACAGAACATGACGCTTTACACATACTAAAGAAAACAACTGAAAAAGAGTATCATTACCTATCATAGACAGGCGAACCCTGCACTTGACAACAACCCCAACCCTAGGGAAATGCGAGGTGAAATCAAACACGTAAGTGCTATATGGGTAGTCAAATTTACAAATATTCTGAAAAGTGTGAATAGGTGACAGCTTTTTTGTAGTAATATATACATCAGGTCAACAGGAAATCGCAAATACAGTTCAAATATAACCTAAAATCAAAAACAGCTTGAAAAAAAATTTATGAAAAAAGAAAAAAATTTAGGAATAAAAATTATTATTCAAAATTAAATGTATATTAAAACTAAAAAGACAATAATTAAATGGGAAAGCACTGTTACTCCATTAAAACACCTTCGAAGTATTCGTATAAGAACATTTCTTTTTTAATTTAAATGTACATTTATTTTTAAGTAGCACAGACAGACACACAGACAGACACACACACACACACACACATATATATATATATATATATATATATATATATATATATATATATATATATATATACATACAGGTGGTTATCAAAATAATGGAAACACCTATAAATATTTATGATGTTCAGGAGAGTGCTTCGTATTCCTGAAAATACAAGTATGGTCCCCAGTAGATTCGATAGAAAGTAGTTTATATATTATTCTATCGTCAGGTAGCAGTAATAAATCTATGGGTATTGTGGGTTTTTTTTTTGGGGGGGGGGGGATAGCGTAATATTTTAAACCCTACAGACCTTGCAGAGAGGGCAAATTATTGAAGAGCGTCAAATGGGAATATCTCTTGCTGCAACCACCTGAGTTTTGGGTGTGTTCTAGAACTATGGCATCGAATATCATGACAGCATACAGAATTTACGGATAAACATCGTCTGCGAAACAGAATAGTGGAAGAAAGGGAGAGCTGAGTGAAGGAGATGGACGAGTATTGAAGCGGATTGTGACTTGTAAAAATAAAACAACTGCAACCAAATTGACCATAGAGCTTGATCTGCATCTACGGGCTCCAGTATCGGCCATTGTAGGTAGGCGGGAACTTCCCAAACCAAACATATGTTACAATTCCCAAGCCACATGTATCAGATGTGAATGCAAAACGTCGTCCACGATGGTGCCACGACCACAAATCCTAGTCGAGTGATATGTGAAAGAATGTCGTGCGGTCAGACTAATCATCGGTCCCATTGTTCCCCACAAAAGGACGTGCGCAGTACTGGAAAACATCCAATCAAATATATGATCCTTATAGTCTGATGCAAACTATCATTAATGGAGACTGATCTAACATGGTTTGGGCTGCTATCTCATGGTTTTAGGCAAGTCCTATTGTAACTCTAAAAAGAAGATACACTGGGATAAACTATGTCGAACTTTTTGCTAACCAGGTTCATCCTATGATGAAAACATTGTTTCCCATTGAAGAGGGTGTTCCCGGGATTATAAAGCTCCTGTCTATACAGCCTGTCCTGTCAAATTGTGGCTTGAGGAACATGAAAACACACAACTTTTATCTAAACGCCACTTTTTATCTAAACGCCAGGCAAACTTTTTATCTAAACGCCACAGTCCCCCGACTTCAATATCATCGAAACACTGTGGTTTTTTTTTAGAGAATAGAGTCAAGTATCGATATCCACCAACACCAACTCTACATTAACTTTCAGGAATTCTCCATGACGAGTGTAAGAATACTCCCTTAACCACTATTCATGTCTTGTACAAATCTGTTCTGAGGTGAATTCAGGCTGTATTACATGGCAAAAACGTTCCTACTCCACACTAATAAAGTATTTCATGTTATTCCTTGGTGTTTCCATTATTTTGATAACCACCTGTATATATATGTGCGGTTATCTTATTGTGTATATATACATGGTTATCTTATTGTGTATATATACATGGTTATATTATGTGTGGTTATTTTATTGTATATATATGTGTGTGTGTTTGTGTGTGTAAAGCGTGCGGTAAAGTACAGTCTTAAAGCTCCCATTTTTTTTTTGGAATTCCTTCAACTCCTCATTTCTGTCTATATCTGTCCAAAATTTTCTAAAAACATTTCCTTTCTAATATGAATTTCTTTCCAGAGTGAACCTTGGCCAAGCCGTGTTATGAAGCGAGGCTTTTTAATTTTCACATTCAATTTTTCTTTGTTGATACAGGAATTTCGAATTTTTTATGTATTATTATTTCTTGTGTATGCAAATTTACTGACATGTTAACTGTAACTATAATATGTAATTTCATGTTGTTCTTGTTGTTACATATGACAATTTTTTTTCAAACATAATCCATACAATTTATACACTGCCGAGACTGCTGGCCATTCATTTAAGGGGGCAACGTATAGGTGGCCAGCAATACCCCTACAAACCGAACCCGTAATTTTGAGTCGAGTCACGTGACAAGACTGGTACACTTGACCTCGCACCTCCAGAGGTAAATTGGACAACTTGGAAGAGATTGCAGCCACGACAGAATTTACGTGCACCAGCCGCAATTAGTGCACACCGCGATGGATGTGCAGCGACTGGGCTATATATATATATATATATATATATATATATATATAAATAATTTTTGTTTTGTATAAAAATGCATGTCAAGTATTGACATAATAATAAGAAGAAGACCAAATTTGAATCTGCTAGATCTACCTGTGATGTAATTGTGCGTTTTTTCCAGGTTGGCATGAACCATTTTTTCTAAATAAATATCTGTTTTTAATGTATGTACAGGGCTATTCGATTCAATGATTTTAACACGGCTCCAAACGTGCTTATTGTATCGCTCATGTATGAAGCAACTGCTATTAGGAAATTTTAAATATATATTTTTTAAAATTTTTATTATGTAGACCAACATTTATCACATCCTAGACTACTTCACGTTATGTGCTGGAGATGATTTTATCAAGGTGAGGTTCAATTTTTAATAAAGTCTGGTTTTATATATAAAGTTTTTTTTCTTTTTTCTTTTCATGACCTGTACATATGTATATGTGAGTTTTATTTTCCGCATCCAGTACTTGCCCGAAGCAGAACGAATACGCTTCCGTAAATGTCACGAGAAACAATCCCAATTTCAATAACTTAAATCACAAATCGATAAATACTTTTCATTTCTGCTCAGGCAGATATTACAGTCTTAAGTGCTAAAGATAGGACAAAATGCCATATATAATTGTTTACAACTCTCATGCATGATTTTTTTTATTCTCTAAGTCGACGAAACAAAGAGATCTTTTAATATCATAATGCACAGCCAAAGCGCATTTACGTCACGATCCGTTTAACAATAACCCAGCAATTATAAGCACAGAATGCGTCTTCATTAAACGCTCCTCTCTCTCTGCCATTGCCCAAAAAGAGCAATTTCAAGATCGGTATCTGCAGACTCGCTGCTTTATAATCGATACAAACTCTCCCTTATCGCTGCAGTTAATGTAAAAAGAAAGATTATAATGCCTTTTATTAATATTTGCTTAAATGCAGCTAGAGCATTCACTAATGCCATCAAGGCTCGGAGCACTAATAGTCTGCGTGATTAGAGTAAGATTGTGTAGACTGCAGATAATAGAACGGCTCGTCACTTATAGAAGTGTAACAAAAAGAAAATTTAATGAGCTTTCCAGCCGCTTAAGGCAACAAATATTAGTGCAGTTTCACACGGACAGATGACTGTTCTTTAGTTTTTGACTTAGCGAAGATAATGATAAAAACTTTATCTGCTGTTAAATGTATAACAGTGCATTAAAATGTTTTTGCTTGTGAACGAAGATAATGACAGTCGTTTATGTTTCGTGCATAGTTTCTTTAGCCTGAGACGCTAGATTGATATAGATAAGGAAATATTGAAACGCGCTCCTTAGATAAAGTTTTATGCAAAATTGTCTTCAATAACATGAATATGAAAGTATCTTTGAAGCTTATCTAATTTCATAATGCATGATTCCCATGATAGATTCTTAATTAAAAAAATTAGGAACAACTTGATGAATCCTTTGTAATTTAATATTCATATAATATATATATATATATATATATATATATATATATATATATATATATATATACATATATATATATATGTGTGTGTGTGTGTGTGTGTGTGTGTGTGTACGTGCTGCAATTACACTAGCAACCCTCCTGGGCATACTTTCAACAAGGTTTTGATACACAGCTTGGGTATTTGTGTCCATTCCTGCTACCAGAATGTCGCCAGCTCAACTGTAAATTTCGGACGTAGTTCCCTGGTCCGTAAGCGTCTCTCTAACTCGTCCCACAAATGTTCTATAGGGTTTAGTTCGGGATTCTGAGCAGGCCTGGGAAAACGTTTTACTTCCATATCTTGATACCACTGCTTGACAGAGGCTGAAACATGACTTGGAGCGTTGGCGTCCTGGAAGTAACATTCGTCCAACCCATAAAACTGCTAGAACATAAAAAGAACCTGATTGTCCAAAATGTTCAGGTAGGCGTCGGCGTTCAATTTACCAGGAACAATATGCCAAGGTTGTTATTGGTAAATTGAACCCAGGTCCCAGGCCATACCATGAAAAATACCCGCAAACAAGTACACTACCACCACCGAACTTGTAGGTTGGAACGATGCACTCGGGTAACAGATGTTCGCTTGGCATTCTCCAAACCCAAACACGCCCATCCGACTGGAAGAGCATGTAGCGTGACTTGTCGCTCCACAAAACATTTTTCCATTTTCCCACCAGTGGTCCACAGTTCAGATGCGACGTTGCAAACACCAAGCGAGTCTGCCGGCTTTGTTGGATGGCGTGATGTTTGGTTTGCGTGCGGCAACATCCGTGGATATTGAGGGATATTGAGGGCATGCAGTTCTTTTCGGTAAGTATTGGGGTTCACCATAACCCCTGCTGCCTGTTGGAACTCACTGTTGATGATCTGGGGTGGTTTCTTACGGTTCTTACGAACCTCACACTTCAGGGCACACCGATCCCGTTCGGTCAGTTTACCGGGACGACCAACATCTGCAGTTTATGTTGCAACTGCCGTAGTCTTCCACTTTTCATGACATCAACAGTTTACAGTGGCTGTGATAGTTCTACCTCAATTTCGCGAATATATTTGCCACTAATGTGACAACCAACTATAACATCTCTTTCAAAGTCACTAAGTTCCTTTCGTTACGACATATTGTCACAATTTCTCACAGAACTAACAACGTTACCAATTTGCGTATCGTATTTTGCCTTAACAAGTCACATGCGAGCACTAGATTTGCATAAAATCTGACATGCAGTTGGATTTTATGCAAATCTGCTGGTGTCCGGTCCATTATTGTAGGGTAGTGTATATATATATAATTTTATAATCTTTATATATAAAAGGCAAAGTCTGTGTGTGTGTGACCGAGTTTTTGTCTGATCGCGGCGCAGCGCAAAGACGGTAGGTCGGACAGTCTTGAGATTCGACACGAAGATGCCTCCCGAGGTCTCATTATGCACCTCGAAGCCCTTTTTTCGATTTTTTAATTAGATTTTCCGTAATTAAATATTTAGTCGCGATTTGGAGCTCCCGGACGAGTAAAAGCTCCTTAAATCCTAACGTATCCGTCCAAGAATTTTTTTTTTTCAGACGAGCCTATACGGGAAAGATGACACTATACGGAAATCACAATTAAAATTGTCTGTCTTAATTTATCGATTAATTGTGATTTTTTTTCTATCACCTGTACGCACCCGTTTTTCGGAAAAAAACGCGATTTTGTCCGTGACCCTTTTTTCCAAATTGTCGAATCGATACGTAAATGTCGTTACATTTTTACGAAATTTTTATCTCAGAGACCCTAGACATCACAGTTTCGAAAGCCAGAACCAAAATTAATTTGCAAATTGTAGTTATTTTTTAATAATTTATTTTACGATTCGGAATCTCTTGCGAGAAATCTCATTTTGGAGATTTCGTTCTTCATTTCCGGACGAAGGTACAGCGCGTGAAAGTAGGAGAAAAACCTGTTTTTCGACGTCATGCAAGTGATGTGTTGGGGCGTTTGTTTTCTATGAGGGATGGGGTGGTTAAAGGAAATCGATTACTATTGCAGTGATAATCGATTAAAAAATCACATTTAGTAATGCCGTAATTTTTTTGGCCAGCACTTAGTTAATATCATATAATTTGTGGTGTATTTGTGGAAAAAATCAATGAAGATTTCAAAGAATTTCAGCATGTGGTGGATGTGATATATTAGCTTTCAAGGAAATCGATTACTATTGCAGTGATATTCGATTAGTAATCCTATGTCAAAAATTTTGCCAAAATGTGCCAGAAAGGATTAAATTTATATGGGTAAAATAATGTATCGTGGTGAGGAAAAGGATGACAGCGACGCCCATTAACAAAGGGTTAAGGCTACTAAAAAATTGGTAATTACATTACCCGAGCAACGCCGGGACGGGTACAGCTAGTATTATTATAAAGTTAGATATATAATGTTACTTTGTTATATTTAAAAACTCATAAACTCAAGCTGCACTACCGTATTAACGGTAGTAGCTTCGAGACAAGCAGGAGGTTATGACTTGAGACAATGACTATATGCTAAAAATATATCATTATCTCCCGTCTGCCTTGTCCAAAAAACAATTAAAAACCTTTGTAGGAGGTACAAATTTCAATTATAGGTCATTATACATTTGATATTTGGATACATGAACGAACCAAAGCCTACTTTTCAAGTTGTACTCTCAAGTTTCTTATACGTTTGTGAAATAATGTTGCATCCAAAGATGACTACATTTGCGTAAAGATTAATATTTTTAGCACTAATAATGAAGGTGTTAAATGAAATCGGATGAATATTCCTCTCATTATTTTATCTATGAGATTTAGTGTCCACCTACTTCGTAATCAGGCGCAGACATTCAGTTAACTATTTTAGTTGCTGGATTTTTTATCAAAATTATGGCTATTAAAATCTCAGATTTTTTGTTTGTTCGTTTTTCTTTTATCGTTATATGGAACAGTAATATAAATTAAAATAGGGTTTACTACTTTCTTTACAAAAAATCAAATTATTCAAATTGCGTTTTGTATACTATGAAGCTAAAATATTCCTAGAAGTTATCTTTTTTTTGCACCATCGCAGAAAGGAGGGAATATGTTTCTCACATAAATAGTAAATAAAAAATATATTTAGGTGAGAAAATATTGTTTCACATATAAGTATATCTTCCTTGAAGCCCACTCGAGAAAATAATAATCAAATGTAACTGTAAATCTAGAATAAAATTGCCTTGAAAGAAATTTTATGTATTCAACAATCAAAACCATAAAATGTTTGTAACCATAAAATGTTTGCGAATACCTTATATGATACGTTTAAATAAAAGTATTTTACGTAAGTTTTAATCTAATTCCAACATTCCAGAATTTTCCTCGACCACATTTAAAAAATAATATTTTAAAGTATTCATGTAAATATCTCACATATTTCTAATAGCATTAAAACTGCTATTCTTCGCCATTATTCAACGTGAACATATTTCTAAATAAAAGGACACTGAATATCCTAAGCATTTAATTACTAAATATATCAAATATTTAAAGTGTTGGCTAATTGTTAGCAATGTAATCGCCGACGACATCATCTGATCTCAGTTCTCTCCCTTCTCTCTGATTTTATCTCTTCAAAGATTTCTATTGCTTTATTAAAAGCTAGTGTTGGCTCTTTCTGGACTCCTGTATAAGATTATTTATACCTATCATGTTCTCTTTTTTAGTCAGTCAGTCTGTGTCTATCTCTGCTCTAGTTTGTATATGTTTGAACTACTGTAAATTAATGTCTTTTTACCCGGTCGACGGAAGCCCTAACTTATAGAAGTTGCCTCTGTTATTCTAACACAAATATATTTATTTATTGAAAGAGTACTTGACTTGGAAAAAAAAAGGTTTACTCAAATAATAATTATTATTTGAGTAAACCTTATAATTTGTGTCATTCTTATCAGCATGTCTTGAAAAAAAATGTACATGATCTCTCAAAAAACATACAATCTTGTTTTTTTTTTTGCTTTTTACCATGTTTTTATTAATTCGCTTTCTTGTTTGTTTGATTGTTTGCGTGTGTGTGCATTTGTCCGGTACAAATATTGCAATCGATTTTTAACTAACTTCCCGACTAGCTAGACATTTGAAACTTTTAGAATAGCTCAGAACACGATGACAATGCATTATTTTAATATTTTTAGCTATCTTTAAGCAGATTTTGAATTCATTTTCAGTTAATTTTGTTTTGTATACTGGTGCAGTCATCTATCGGCCGGGACGGGAACGAAAAGTTAAACGCAAGTTAACTTCCAATTAACTTAATTTTCTTTCAAATTGATGGGATAATTCATCAAAAATATTTTTTAAAAGTATTTATTAATACATAGAATTGTCAAGTTTATATGATTCAACGGAAAATTTAAAAACATAGTATATAAAAAGTTCTTTTTATCTTGTAATTATTATTATTTATTTTTTGCTCAAAGAGTTACTGAGTAATTAAATTTATACAAATGTAACCACAAAATTTTCGCGAATATCTTATATGATACGTTAAAGTGAAAAAGTATTTTAAGTAAATTTTAAACTAACACCAACATTCCAAAACTATCCTCAACCACATTTAAAAAAAAAATATTTTAAAGTATGCTTCTAAATATCTCTCATATCGCTAACAGCTTCAAATTTGCTATTCTTCGTCATTATTCAACACGAACATATTTCTTAATAAAACGACACTAAATATCCGAAGTATTTAAGTATGACAAAACTCTGTCATCTATATTCATTACTGAAAATAACTGAGCTTCCAAATGAAACAAGTAACATATTAAAGAATATTTTCAGTTTTAAGGATCATAAACATTCCATTAAATTTACGTTAAACACCGATAACATCTCTGCTGGAAGTGTGCGTATCTTTGAAAGATAATTTAATTAAGAACTTCTTTTCCCTGTGCGCAGGGTAATTTAATTTACTTGAGTGTCGTTCTCATAACCCCCCCCCCCAGATATGTGCGAAAATTCTAGATATCAATCTTTCGCATATTATATTTATCTGATAGTTTTTTTATCAGCTGTGAACCATTTCTTAATGATTTGCCAAACTTTATTATAAAATCCATTTCAACATTGTTACAAATGGAAATTTGAAAAAAAGTTCCCTGGTTAAAATGGGATTTAATGTAATTACATTCCGAAATTATTTAATTTTAAGTAATTTAATTACCCCCTGTAAAAAGATATATCTGAAATAAGTAATTAAGAAAAAATAGAAAGTCCAAGGAAAGAAAAAAGGGCTTTAGTGTGAAGAAATTTATAATATTTTTTCTAATTCTTACATTATCTTTTCTTTAAATAATATGTAAATAAATAGAATTTTGTAAAAACTGCCCCACAAAATTAATTTAATTCAATGCCATTTAAAACTAACAAAGTTTGCTCATGAAAAATTCTCAGTCTGAAAATTATATTGAGAAATAATTTCTTACAAGAAAAATAGAAGAAAATTAAATGTTTTTTTTCAAAGTAAATATAATTTTATAAAACTATCACAAGACAAAACATTTTCTCTATGTATCAAACATTTTAAAATATACTCATTAACATAAAATTAATTCATAAATATTACAAGTAACCTCACAGGAATATAAACATAACTTATTACTTCATCAGCAATATCATGGTTATGCATGTTGTCAATAAAATCCAAGCAAATTACCTTAATGCTTCCTGAAGACGTTGCATTGCTGATGAAATTAATTATGAAAACTTCCCACAAAATTAATTTAATGCAATGTCGTTTAAAACTAAGGAAGTCTGCACATGAAAAATGCTCAGACTGAAAATTATGTTCAAAAATAATTTCTTACAAGAAAAAATAGAAAATATTAAATATATTTTTTTCAAAGTAAATGTAATTTTATAAAACTATCACATGACAAAACATTTTCTGTAAGTGTTAAACTATTGAAATATATTCATTAACATAAAATTAATTAATAAATATACTGGTTAACAAAAATTAAGGAAAAGTCACAAAAAAAGCCATTACTCAATAAGTTAAGCGTAGAATTTAATGAAACTTATACACATTATACAACTCATAGGTAGGTATAAAATAGCATAAAAAGAAATCGCTAGACAATTATGCTGTTATAGAAACTAGCATATGTATACAATGAACAAATCGGATGTGTCCGTTTGGTATAGGAAAAATACCTTTAATATGGCGTATAATCCCACCGAAAAGCAATACAGCACATACAGCGATGTGTGATGCTGTCAATTATGCGGTCTATGAGTTCGGTAGGAAGTGAGAGCCATTGCTCTTGCAAAGCAGTTGAAAACGTGGCTAGGGTCCTAGGAAGAGGATTGAGAGCAGCTATACGTCGCCCTAAAGCGTCCCAAACATGCTCGATAGGATTCATGTCCGGTGATCGATCTGGCCACTCCATGCGCTGAATTGTTTCCTTCTCAAGATAAGCATCCACGATGCGAGCCCTGAGCGGACTCGCGTTATCGTCCTGTAGCACGAAAGCATCACCTATTGATCCAGCATTAGGACGCATATAAGCATCAAGGATGTCCTCTCTATAGGTGTGAGCATTCACATTTCCATTGGGAAAGACATGGAGGTCTGTGCGTCCACCCAAAGAGATACCACCCCAAACAATGACACTGCCTGATCCGTATGCATCTCTTTCACGGATGTGTCATTGATGAAAACGAGTTCCAGGTTCTCTCCAAATCAAAACACGACTACTATCTCTATGGAGGCTAAAACTGGACTCATCCGTAAACAGAACAACCCTCCATCGATCACGCATCCAGCGGATATGTTGACTGCCCACTGCAAACGTTCCCGCCTATAGCTTGACGTGAGCGGGGATCAAATGGATGGTCGCCTCGGAAGAAGACCACCTTCGTGAAACCTTATACGTACGGTGACGTTGATACGAATCTTCAGTACAGACTTCAGTTGATACGAACTGAGTACAGACGGAGTTGCGGTTCTATTCCTTCGCAAAATGACAAATATCGGTCATCGGCACGCTTTGTAGCGTATGGCCGTCATTGGCTGAACCACAGACGGACTCACATTTCGCCATCTGGCCACTTCTGTCTGACTTTGCCCTGCCTCTAGTCTCCCAATAGCTCGCCATCGTAGTTCTTCGGTCAAATGATGCTTGGAGGTCATTGTTAAAATTTGACTATGCCATATGTCTAATCTCGGCCTCGCAGCGACAATTACCGCCTTGCTCTGAGACATGCACTTTTATGCTCCTCACAAATGATGTATTCCGACTGCAGTGCCACTATTTTGCATAATGTAGTATTGTTAAGCACCTTTTACTGAACAACATATTCAAATTTTAAACAGATTGGCCTAGTTTTGAATGTGTTATCCCTCTTTTTGTGATTTTTCCGTAATTTTTGATAACTAGTGTATTACAAGTAACCTCACAGAAATTTAACCAAAATTTATTGGTTCATCAGCTATATCATGGTTATGTATGTTTTCAATAAAATTCGAGCAAATTATCTTACTGCTTTGTGAAGACTTTGCATTGGTGATGAAATTAATTATGAAACACATTGCATGTTTATAGCATATGTCATTGCATGCACAAGTTTCTGATGCGACACATAAAAATCATTAACTTAATAAAACATTATTTTTTCAAACTTAAAATAAATGGAACATAGCTATTAAAACTTTTTTTTTACAGTGCGCAGCCATTTTGTTTTCCGATGTTCTACCCAGTATACCACGTAACTCTTACCGTATAGTCTCACCGGATATTCGAACCAACATCGCCCCTTGTTGGCAAATCAATTTAAATCGACCCCCCCCCCAGGAATGGAGTTTTGGGGTCTTGTACCCTCTTCCCACTCATACAAACCACACCTAGCGACTTTCTTGTCTGCCGATTTAACGTCCCCATACCTGGCATAGACAATACGGCATCAAATTGCACTTTTCGAGATTCGATGCTATCTTCGTCAATAGCTAATCCAGAGGCGCCAACTAGTAGGATGCCCCGGGCCATCAGTATTGAAACTTGAAATTGAAGTACCTTAAAATAACATTATAGTATATTAATCAAAACAAACTCTCAAGTTAAATTTTGCAAGCATTAAGCAGGCTTTCTTCTCGAGAGGCGTAATTTTTTTAGAAATGTACCACAATGACACAGCTTCACACAGTCGTCGTTATAGCCCTTTTACTAAGAATTAAATGTCTCATGAAAAAATGAGGCTGCATTATGTGTTGGAATTTAGAGAAGTTCATTTTGATTATATTTCTTTCTAACTCGGCTGGGAATTCTCTTATCGACATTCGTCCATTCATTATCAAATTGGTACTCTTTTACTTCTTTTTTTTAAATAATGAAGCATACAGGTCAACCCACTCCCTACGCTAGAGCAACAGAAAAACTTCTTAGTCGGGATTCGAACCCCAGATCCTGGCCCTACCACACGATTGAGTGATTTACTTTAATTACTACTATTTAGATTTTTTTACCCCTAAGTGCTTTATCAATACTTTTTTCTCCGTTTATTTGAAACTTCAAGGCAGAGTGACTTCGGCAGGGGCTTTGGGAAAAGTCTTAATAAATAAGAATAAGAATTTTGTACAAATTAATTCAATTTCCACAGCATGTATAATGTAATACGCAAAATGCAGTAACAACAAAACAATGGTCCACTTTTCTGACCTTTATTATGCCGTATAATCTTTGTTCAGTCCCCTCACCTTGAACTTTTAAATACTTTTTAATAAATGGAAACTTCTAAAATCATATATATATATATATATATATATATATATATATATATATATATATATATATATATATATATATATATATATATATATATATATATACAGTCGTAGCTCCATACATCGAACTTCCCCATATCGAAATTTTCTATTTATAGAACTCTTAGCAAATCTCCATGTTCATTACATAGAAAAACTGTTTCTATATATCGAAATTTTTTTTCACGACATATTGAGATATTTTATTCCACTTTAGAATAAAATCTGCCAATTTTTGGCGTTTGAAACAATACTTCAATTCGCGGACTTCAATTCGCGGAAAATGTCCCTGATGAAGTTTTATTGGACTGAATAAATGCGAGCATTTCTTTGATGAAATTTCCGCAAAACTGGCTGTTCAGTAAGATATTCGTAGTTTTTTTTTTAAAGAATATAACTGTGATCACTGTAACCACAATCTGGATTATTGTTTTTTAAAAGTATATAGTACTCAATAAATCTTTCATATTAATTCATTGTTTAGTTATTAACTTTCATTTAATGTGATTCGCATAT
The DNA here is from genome assembly GCA_907164885.2 of Dolomedes plantarius. Classification (NCBI taxonomy): domain Eukaryota; kingdom Metazoa; phylum Arthropoda; class Arachnida; order Araneae; family Dolomedidae; genus Dolomedes; species Dolomedes plantarius. The sequence goes on from OU015491.1 coordinate 66,783,655, forward strand.
AAATTACAAATGGAGTTTCGTATACGAAAATTAGCTTTAATTTTAACATTTTAGGAGAATTATGATAAAACTAAGATCAATTCTATATATCGAATTTTTTTCCGGCATTTTGCTACTTCGATATATGGAGGTTCGAGTGTATATATATATATATATATATATATATATAATATTAATCGTATGTTTATAAATTTCTGCTGGATATAACATGTTTGTTATCTTCTTCAACGCAAAAATATTATGGGCTAAAATTGGTAAAAGTTCACTGTAATGACCAAATGCTGGTATATGAAATGAACACGAGTCTACTAATTTCGAAGCCGGTGTTCTACCAACTGAATTATTCAGCCAATTGAAAAAAGAAAAAGAAATATCTTATTATTATAAATTCTATTTATCATTCGCATAGTGAATAGTGGCACGAGATGTAAGCTTTTCATATCATTAATATTTCATACAAAGCTGACATTCCACAAAAACCCATTTTAAACGCATGCTTCCTAAATCTCCTTACATTACAGAAAACCTGACTGCTCATAGGCTCCATGCGATGAATATCCTACACCCAGAAGCATTCACAAATCAGGTTCAATTATTAAGTAAACAAAAGGACTTGGTAACAAATTCCAGCAACGTTGCCTGTGCGTGTAAAGACATGAAACTGCTTCGCCCCCCAAAAGCGTTGCTTGTGTTTAGTTTGCAGATTATGGTAGCCTCTAGAAGGATACACCAAGCACAGTTCCATACATGAAATATCACCCTTTGCTCTTAATTCCAAGACCTACTGCTGTAATAAACGATTTAGAAGCATTCTTTTCGTTATTTGCAATCTTTCCTTTGACCTGTGTACGTCAGCGCCACCTGTCGGCTGTCTTTTGAGTTATTTTTTTCCCGTCTTAAAAAAATTCCCGGACCTAGCGATGTTAACCCTGCAAACTTTTTAAAAATTTTATTTTGGTAATTTTTCCGGTCTTTATGAAGTTTCTACGGACTTTTTGTCCATAAATAAATAAATAAATAAATAAATAAATATATATATATATATATATATATATATATATATATATATATATATATATATATATATATATATAATTTAATAGAAAATACAAAAGATCATAAAACCAAAATCCCAAAAATATATCGAGGCAATCGACTGGTGTCTTCATCAGAGGGCCTTACCGAGTCAGTAACCTTAAGGGGGAACTTTCTGAATAGGGTGTAGTTCTAGCCAAAATAACATCCCAAATTCCCATATTGAAACCAGAAAGACAAAAGTATTAGGGTCTGTTCACAAAGGAGTCCGTTGCGTTGCGTTAAGGAAAAGATAACGTTAAGACGAAAATAAACCAATCATAGGCGTTAAAAATTTCATTGTTAATCGTTTGGAGGCATATGATTGGTTTATTTTCGTCTTAACGTCATCTTTTCCTTAACGCAACGCTACGGACTCCTATGTGAAGAGGCCCTTAGAAATTACAGTACACAAAGGAACCGAACACAATTTCATTGGCAAACTCACCCTATCCCGGTAATTGGAGAAGTGACGGTCACTCATGACTTTTATAACAGTGATGATACTATGACAGTGATGATTTCTAGAAAGCACGTGATATTTTCGAGAAAAAACTACGCAAGAATAATTTCCCTAAACACTTTGGTAATCATGGTAATACCTTTTTTTAAATAAAATTATTTTAAAAAATGGTATTTACACTTGGGATTATTTTAAGGCCAGTTAAAGGTCAGGTTTTTCCTTATTTCTTGCAATACTTACTTCTTTGTACATCAGTTAGGTAGTGGTGATGTATATCTACTGCGGTGTTGCAATTTTTAAGGTTAAACAGCTGGTTCTTAATTACAACCGTCACTTCTCAAATTATCGGTGTAGGGTGAGTTTGCCGATGAAATTCTGTTCTGTTCTTTCGTGTTCTTCTGTGTACTGTAATTTTTAATACTTTTGACTTTCTGCTTTCAATGTGGGGATCTCGGGGCCTTGGAATTGTTTTTGGCTAGAAATACATTCAATTCAGGAAGTTCCCCCTATCAGGTTACCGATTCGGTTAGGCAACCTGATGAAGATATTGGTCAATTGCCTCGATATACTTTTTGGATATTGGTTTTGGAATTTTGTATTTTCTATTATTGCTACAGAATCTTGCATTTATGTTGCGTGGAGCACTAATTGCAGATTTCTGTAAATTTTTTCGATTGTTAGTGCCTTCTTCCTGTAATTTAATCTTTTTCTTTTTCTTTTGAATTATTTACAATTTACTTAAGTTATATATAATTTACTTTCAGACTCACCACATTTGCATAAACAAATGTATTCATTGCCTGAGAAAGTTTCTAAGATGAAATGTTATTTTTTTTTCTTCATCTAAAGTAACATATACGCTTGGATGGATTTGGAAGTAGAGAAATTCTCGTTGAATCAGCACTGTACCATATTCTGATTCCCTTTGCGAAAATTCAACTGGTTGAAATCGGCATCCGAAAAAGAAATCTACACTGCCGGTGAGTCGGAGTAAAATAAATAAAATGATGATTTTGCACTGCTTCTCAATACTTCCTTTGACTAGACACCAGAGTATGAGAAAGGAAAAAGGTGGAGGGGATGTTTGAATTTTTCTGCATATATTATGGAAATGGGATAACAGTAAACTGATCTTGAGTTTACAAGTCTGTAAGGAAGAGAAATGTCAGGGAATAAGTATATTTTCAGAATCTTTTTTATGTAATAAAATACTTGACATGCAGATTCTAAAAATGTACTTAAGAATTCCTTTTTATTACTTTGAATAGGGTGATGGATATATACATATATTTTTTATGCCTTTAAGAAGTTAAAAACATTATCAAATGATATGAATGGGGTAATACACGTATATAAATATTTTATGCAGCGTGCAATCCAAAATACAAAATTATATTAGTATACTTGTAAATGAAATGTTTGTATATTATTAATTCTTTATAAATCTTTTAAAAAGAAATTTGTGAAAGAGATGCATGGTAGAATATACAATGCATGTATTTTTTAAATCTTCTCCTTTATTTGTTTCTAAATGATAGTTTTCAAATACTTAAAATTTCTATTTCATAACCCTTAATATGTTTGGGCATAGCACGCGTTGTTCAGTTTGCAATATTTATTGCTTCTAAAAACATGCAATTTCAATACTTTTATTAGTTTAAGTTCAGAAATCAATTCGGCCAACACACATCAAAGTTATCTTTATAATTGCGATAGATGTTTATCTTGGATTTCGAGTTGTTTTAATCAATATTTATGAAAATAATTTTAGGATTCAATGTACAAAAATAACATCTGCATTACCTTATGCAGTTCTTTCATAGATATCAACCATTAAAAAGGAAATATTTCTAAAAGTAGTCGATGGAAGGGTTTTGAGAATCATATTTGGAGACGTAATGGATAATGGACATTGGAAGATATTTAATAATGAACTTACAGTCTTATTTGAGAGCCTAATGTTCTTAAATTCATTAAAATGAATGGAATCTAACAATCCGGCCATCTACATAGAATAGACTACAACAAAATAAGATGAAATTAGTACTTATATAAAACCTACGACAAATAGGCCTAGAGGGTGTCTAACTCCGTTAAAAAGGACTAGATATTCTGAAGGTCAAATACTGAGAGTTCAGGAATTTTCTGAGAAATCAAGCAGCCGTTAATGTTCGGGAACTACAGAGAAATTTCTGAAAAAAGCCAGAGCCTACATCTGGCAGGTATGTCACAAAAGAAAATGGGGATAAATCTTATAACGGTTAATTTTAACGGTTATGGTTATTTTGTGAATGAATTGATTTCACCTATAAATATCCAATGTTGTTCAGAATACTGTAAAGAACATAGTAATTGGTGCATGTATTAATCTTTAGGTCTGATACATTTGATTGCAAATTCCAGAATTTACTTGGAGATATTTGTGCTGTTTGTATGCTTTTAATTTAGAGGCAATAGAACAATGGCCGTGAACTGTTCACGTTTTCGAACATACTTTAGACAACATGGTGCTTTCTAGACCTTACAGTCTAGAAACGGTTTGAAAAAGGTATGTTCTTCCATAATTTTTTATCATAAGCAATATATGCAATATGAAAGATTCCCAGCTTGAAAGAGGAAACTGAAAAAAAAACTGAACTGCTTCACTACAAAGCTTATAACTTAACCTTACTGGATATCATTGACATGAACCTGAACACTGGTCCCTTGATAGTATAGATCGCCATCAGGCCGAGCTGCGTTGATGCAATTGTCACCATGAACAATTAACAATTGTCTAGGTCTCTGTGTCTCTTTACCTAAAGAAACTACACTACAGTAAATATATGGTCATAACTATTTCACTTAGTTGTACAGCCATCAGAGATAAAAACTTTTTTTTTCCAGTGCGGCAGGTACTTAGTTCTTGAGGCCATTCATCGATCCCTATTGTGATTCTGTTGGTTACTTTACTATGGTAGTACCACACAGGTGAGCTAACAGTGCTCCCTGTAAACTCAGGGACATCCACTAGCCGAGATTCGAACCCGAACCCACTAGGGGAAGTGTAAGATGTCATCCACTATAACCATGTAGGGACAGCACAGATTAAGACACTTTTACGTATATAATAGATTTTCGTGCTTTTGAAAATTAAATATTTTTCAGCTTTATGAGGGCCACAACAAAGTAGTATGCTCATTTAAATAACTCTGTTATTTCTGTTTTAGTATATTACTTTAGTAAAGAATTCTTAATTACATTAATTGTCAGCGGGTTCTCCTGGCTAGAAACACTTTATAAGCAGAGATATTTTAAGTTTTCAGTGTGGATTCTATATTTTCCATTCTCGAGAAGTAAAAATTGTATATCACGAGAGAAGTACAACACTAGGTTTAACGCCAATTCGATTTAAAACTCTTAACCTAAACCTTCAGTTTGTTCAAAGGATTGGCGATGACATTTTAAAGCGCATAATAGACGATGAGAACTTCTATGCTCAAATATATTTTAAAGAGAATCACTTAAATATTTTAGCGCAAATGCTATTTCTGAATCTCTCCAGATGCAGTAAAAACATTTAGATTTTCTATATGCAGAGGTGAATATTGTTGACCAACAGACATAACGAGAGAAAAAAATAACATTAAATTTGAATGAAATGCATGTTCATACTACTAACTTGAACATTCATTAAAACTTATACTAATGGCGGCTAGTGCACGTAAAAGCCGTCGTGGCTGCAAAGTCCTCCATGTTCTCAAATTTACCTCTGGAGGTTCGGGGTCAAGTTTTCCGGTCTCGGCTCTTGACTCGGTTCTAAATTACGACACCGGCTTGTAGAGGGTAGTGCTGGCCATCTAAACCCTTAAATAAATGGCCAGCAGTCACGATTTCAAATGTAATGGATTAAGTTCCAAAATTGCCACAATAACAACAACAATCATTAAGATAATGATAATTTTCAATTATTTCCTTTTATTCGTAATACAACCGTGTTATATAAACTCAGCAAAATTTAAAAAATCTTCGAATTTCAAAATCCGTAGAGTTCAAAGTTAAGAGATAATTAAGACTCCCATATATTGTTGCTTAAAATCTAATTTAAATACACAAAGAAGCTTTTTGTCCGAAGTTTTTTTACTGCAGTAGCGCTTGTAACGCACATCGTAAAAACCAAATGCTACTTTAGGTTAAGATACCAACTTATTTCAGGTTCGTATATTTTTGGATAACAGTTTAACTGATTTGGGCACAACCACTATTCGTATCTTAAACATAATTTCTTACTTTCTAGTTCCATTTTTGTTATATACCCAAAACCTTATTTCATATTTGCAGTGTAGTGTCGAGAAAACATGTTTGAATTATCAGTAATACATAAATTTGTTACTTAATATCTAATTTAACACCAAGATGTTTTTTGGTAGAAGAACGAAAGACAGAGGTTAAGAAAGCAACCTATTTAAAGGTGTAATATTTTTGGATAGCAAATTTACCTGATTTGGATACAGCCACTATTCGTATCTTAAACACAATTTCTTACTTTCTAGTTCCATATTTGTTATATATCCAAAACATTATTTCATTTTTGCAGTGTAACGTGGGGAAAATATGTTTGATCTATCCGTAATAAATAAATTTGTTACTTAATATTTAATTTAACACCAAGATGTTTTTTGGTGGAAGAACGAAAGACAGAGGTTAAGAAAGCAACCTATTTCAGGGTGTAATGTTTTTGGATAGCAAGTTTACCTGATTTGGGTACAGCTACTTTTCAATTCTTTCTTATTTTCTAGTTTCATTATTGTTATATGCCCAAAACATTATTTCATTTTTTCAGTGTAGCATGAGGAAAATAAGTTTGATCAATGCTTAGTAAGTAAGTTTGTTACTTAATATCTAATTTAACACCAAGATGTTTTTGGGGGGAAGAACGAAAGACAGAGGTTAAGAAAGCAACCTATTTCAGGGTGTAATATTTTTGGATAGCAAGTTTACCTCATTTGGGTACAGCTACTTTTCATATCTTTCTTATTTTCTAGTTCCATTCTTGTTATATGCCTAAAACATTATTTCAATTTTTCAGTGTAGCATGAGGAAAATAAGTTTGATCAATGAGTAGTAAGTAAGTTTGTTACTTAATATCTAATTTAACACCAAGATGTTTTTGGGGGGAAGAACGAAAGACAGAGGTTAAGAAAGCAACCTATTTCAGGGTGTAATATTTTGGATAGCAAGTTTACCTCATTTGGGTACAGCTACTTTTCATATCTTTCTTATTTTCTAGTTCCATTCTTGTTATATGCCTAAAACATTATTTCATTTTTTCAGTGTAGCATGAGGAAAATAAGTTTGATCAATGCTTAGTAAGTAAGTTTGTTACTTAATATCTAATTTAACACCAAGATGTTTTTGGGGGGAAGAACGAAAGACAGAGGTTAAGAAAGCAACCTATTTCAGGGTGTAATATTTTTGGATAGCAAGTTTACCTCATTTGGGTACAGCTACTTTTCATATCTTTCTTATTTTCTAGTTCCATTCTTGTTATATGCCTAAAACATTATTTCAATTTTTCAGTGTAGCATGAGGAAAATAAGTTTGATCAATGAGTAGTAAGTAAGTTTGTTACTTAATATCTAATTTAACACCAAGATGTTTTTTGGGGGAAGAACGAAAGACAGAGGTTAAGAAAGCAACCTATTTCAGGGTGTAATATTTTTGGATAGCAAGTTTACCTCATTTGGGTACAGCTACTTTTCAATTCTTTCTTATTTTCTAGTTCCATTCTTGTTATATGCCTAAAACATTATTTCAATTTTTCAGTGTAGCATGAGGAAAATAAGTTTGATCAATGAGTAGTAAGTAAGTTTGTTACTTAATATCTAATTTAACACCAAGATGTTTTTGGGGGGAAGAACGAAAGACAGAGGTTAAGAAAGCAACCTATTTCAGGGTGTAATATTTTTGGATAGCAAGTTTACCTCATTTGGGTACAGCTACTTTTCATATCTTTCTTATTTTCTAGTTCCATTCTTGTTATATGCCTAAAACATTATTTCATTTTTTCAGTGTAGCATGAGGAAAATAAGTTTGATCAATGCTTAGTAAGTAAGTTTGTTACTTAATATCTAATTTAACACCAAGATGTTTTTGGGGGGAAGAACGAAAGACAGAGGTTAAGAAAGCAACCTATTTCAGGGTGTAATATTTTTGGATAGCAAGTTTACCTCATTTGGGTACAGCTACTTTTCATATCTTTCTTATTTTCTAGTTCCATTCTTGTTATATGCCTAAAACATTATTTCAATTTTTCAGTGTAGCATGAGGAAAATAAGTTTGATCAATGAGTAGTAAGTAAGTTTGTTACTTAATATCTAATTTAACACCAAGATGTTTTTTGGGGGAAGAACGAAAGACAGAGGTTAAGAAAGCAACCTATTTCAGGGTGTAATATTTTTGGATAGCAAGTTTACCTCATTTGGGTACAGCTACTTTTCATATCTTAAACATAATTTCTAACTTTCTACTTCCATTCTTGTTATATGCCCAAAACATCAATTCATTTTTTCAGTGTAGCATGGGGAAAATAAGTTTGATCTATGCGCAATAAGTAAGTTTGTTGCTTAATATCTAATTTAACACCAAGATGTTTTTGGGTAGAAGAGAGAAAGACAGAGGTTAAGAAAGCAACCTATTTCAGGGTGTAATATTTTTTGGATAGCAAGTTTACCTCATTTGGGTACAGCTACTTTTCATATCTTAAACATAATTTCTAACTTTCTAGTTCCATTCTTGTTATATGCCCAAAACATCAATTCATTTTTTCAGTGTAGCATGGGGAAAATAAGTTTGATCTATGTGTAATAAGTAAGTTTGTTGCTTAATATCTAATTTAACACCAAGATGTTTTTGGGTAGAAGAGAGAAAGACAGAGGTTAAGAAAGCAACCTATTTCAGGGTGTAATATTTTTGGATAGGAAGTTTATCTGATTTGGGTACAGCCACTTTTGTACCTGAAAACATATTCTTATAATCTAGTTACCCTTTTGTAATATGCCCTGAACATTTTTTCATTTTTACAGGGTAAATTAGTTTGATTGATGGGAAAATTAGTTTGATCTATCGACAATAATTACATTTCTATTTGTTAATTTCTCTTTTTAATTTATAACAACATCTCTTGGCAGAAATCGAATAGGATTGGGTCTGTTCGAACACTACAGCAGCATGCAATAATATACTTTCTGGAACAGTCAGGGAAATAATCTTACGATCGCTAAAGAAAATACGCGCAGGCAGAAGAGTCATCAGCATTATACGGTATTAAGAAGGTCTTTTCAAATCAATTTCGGGACGGGATCTTGAGTCCCTTAATCAAAATTTATACAGATTTTTGGAGCGTAAACTTTTCTTGGAAGCGGCCGCTAGAATTTATCGCCTCTTTCTTGTGACTCCTAGAAAACGCGAAGAAAGCATTTGCATTCCGGCATAGATGTTGGATTACAATGCAAATGAAGATTTACTTATCCGCTTCAGTGGAGCCGACTTCATTTTATGCTAATTATCGCACATTAAGGAATTAAAAGATTTGCATAAATTAGCATCAACACGAATTTTTATAAAAGCGAAAAGGCGAATTTATTTACGTTTTATAATGAGAGGGTTCCTTTTTTCCTTCTATGAAATTGAAGCTTTGCTGTAAGTTAAGTTCACGGATTTCGGTTCGTTCTCTGAAGTCATACAGTTAATGTTAATAATTATGTGGGTTTAATTTTTCGGATCATAAATAGCACGTAATTTATAATTCAGAACTCCACAATGCATTAATGAACCGATGCAAAAGAAAGTCTGTACTGTTAAAGAACTTAATTGAATTCGGACGATCGTTTAGAAAATTTTTAAATTTCCTGTTCAGACTGTCTTAAAAAATGCAAAAGCATAATGTAAGATATAGTCCAAATATTCATATATTTTAAAAACGTGAAGCAATAATAATATGGGGTTTATGGTAAAAGGAAGTAATATGTCTTTCAAAACATCATAGAAAATATTATTTAGAAGGCAATTAAGAAGTTAAAGGAGATTATTTCTTTTATTATATAGAGAAGATATTTGGAAGCGCTGAATTCTTTACTCTTCACCGACATAGTTTTCCCTAAAGAGAAATAAGTTATTTGTTTTAATTTCTACAAGCAAACCGTAGAGTACCGCTCAGCTCCCTGCCATTGATGGAAAAGAAATATACAAGCAATTTTCAGGTATTAATAAGATCATGCGTGTAAAGTGGTAGATATATAAATATTTGGAATGAAATAAAAATAAAGGGTATCTCAAAGCTTACAAAGTAGAACACCAACCCGAGGTCTGGAAACTTCGGCTGCTCCCTGATTATAGCATTCGGTGGCTAGAGTGATGTTCATGTAAAAAGAATTATAGTAAGTAATATGACTGTTCTATATACAACGATGTCCCATTAAATATGCATTACAAATTGTCTCATATATATATATATATATATATATATATATATATATATATATATATATATATATATATATATATATATATATATATATATATATATATATATATATATATACATATATATATATATACATATATATATATATATATATATATACATATATATATATATATATATATATACATATATATATATATATATATATTATGTATATATATATATATATATATATATATATATATATATATATGTATATATATATATATATATGTATATATATATATATATATATACATGTATATATATGTATATATAGATGTATATATATGTATATATATGTATATATATGTATATATATGTATATATATGTATATATATATATATATGTATATATATATATATATATATGTATATATATATATATATGTATATATATATATATATATATATATATATATATATATATATATATATATATATATATATATATATATATATATATATGTGTGTGTGTGTGTGTGTGTGTGTGTGTGTGTGTGTGTGTCTCTAAATCTTCTTCGTGATATCCTAAAAATATTCAGTAAATCCATATCACGTTGCAGTCCATAGTTATCGACGAGAAAGTCAGTCCAACACAGGAATACGCCACATCATAATTGAAGCTAAGATTTATTAAATCCAGATTAATATCATTTCAGTTCCTGCAAGTTAATCTTTATATTTCCCTCAAAACCGTCAACCTCTCACCCGGGAGACAACCACGTCCTGGCGCTTTCTATCTCTACATTGTTTTACGTCTACTATTAGAATCTCGTAGTATGTTTTCACACTCCCAAAGCGTATAGCTATTTGTCAGCGATGACTCACAATCTTATGACCGGTGAATTAGAACCGCCTGGTCTCCGTCTCAAGCTGTTTTGAAAACACATCGTACGTTTTTTCAATCTAGGACATCCCGTCTGGGGCCGTCATCTATTGGCATTTTTTCGATAACTATTCTTTGAAAACACGTCAGTTTTATAGTTTTGATAATATATTTAAATAATTCAACTAGTTTAATCCCTTTTTATGGTATTTTATATATATATATATATATATATATATATATATATATATATATATATATATAGAGAGAGAGAGAGAGAGAGAGAGAGAGATAGATATTTTGAACCCAAATCCCTTCAAAAAACTCTATAGCATTGTTCATACTATAAGGCACAATTTAATAGGATCAATACAATATTTTTATACCAACTAATGATGTTAATGAATAATGTATTTCCTTTGAAATTACCTGTACGTAAACTCAAAAGATGAAGTATAAACATCAAATACAACTAAAAATCCTATCATTAACATTTCTTTTCATATATACTCATTGTCTTAATCATAAAACCAATAATTTTCTGAATTTCCAATTGTTAATTATAAAACCCCTCTTTACATGAAAGCATATACTACATAATAATCATATACTCTTTACATAAAGCTATTTACTACATATACTATTATTATTTTATTTGCCTTTAAAAAATTCCGTTATCTCGTTACATAAGACATTATTTTTTCTCCTTTAAACAGATTATACTTTGGTTCGATATTATACTGGAAAGACGTTATGAATCATATAATGTTTACCTAAACACTAATGGCTTAATTATATTTATTAGTGGATAATACTTATAATAGAAAGAGAATAGCGACTTAGAATAAGTAAGAAATTCTGTGTTTAAGATTTCTGAGATCTTTCTAATTTACGTGCGGGACTTAATTATTCAGAGCATATTAAATTCGAACAAACAATATATATATACCGGGTGAGTCATAAATTCGTGCAAAGTTCAAAAATTCGTAATAAAAGAAATAATGCCCTTAAAAATGCTCCGTTTGCGCGAATAGGATCAGAGGGACTTTGGATTTCTTTGAATTACAAAAAAAAATGTTTCCAAAAGTAACCGAAAGAGGGCGCTTTTGCGTGACCACGTTAAGCCTGCATTGCTGGAAAGACATGCGTTTCCTGTTGTCACCTTCATGCAGGATGATGCCCCGCCCCACATTTCACGTGATATCAAGACGTTCCTGTTGGAATCTTTCACTGAAGATCGAGTTCTATAAGTCGAGGTTGTAAGGTTCAGTGGCCCTCACAATCACCAGACTTGACCCGGGAAAATTTTTAGTTGGGGAGATACTTAAAGCCTCATGTGTACCGGGGCTCCCCAGCCAGTTTGGTGGAACTGAAAAATGTCATTCGACAGACAGTCGCTGCCATCAATGCTACAATCCGCTGTAATGGGCTTAGTGACGCACCTCACTTGCCCATTACCTTGTGCTGGTAGTAATGTTGAACATCTGTTACTTTAAATAAATGCACAATCTTATATTATTGTGATCTGTTTCATTTTCTGTTTGAGTTTGCCTGATTTGCATAAAACGTCTCAGTATAACGTGTGATCTCCCTCTTTCGGTCACTTTTGGAAACTTCTTTTTTTACATGGAAAAAAAATCCAATGTTCCTCTGATCTTATTGGTGCAAACAGAAACATTTTCCGAGCAATACTTCTTTTATTATGAATTTTTAAACTTCAAGCACTCAGGACATCCACGCACCAGAGGCAAGATTCTGTAATAGTACCAGAACTAAACCAGAAGTACGAGGTAACCGACAGGTCTCGTCATCAGGGAGCCTAACCAAATCAATTACCTCAAGGGAAACTTTCTGAATAGGATGTAGGTATAACCAAAAGATATCCCAAGGCCCCGAGTTCCCCAAAGAAACAGTTAGTCAATAGAAAATGAAAAGACATAGACAACTTACAGTAAGGGCTCAACGCACCGTACATGCAAGTACACATACAACCCTTATGAAAACACACAGATGCAAACATACCCTAATTCAGTAGGTGACGGTTATGGCGAAACAGCAGCTCAATTTTTCCCTAGTAATTACGTCACTGTGGCAAAACCACAGAGCTACACCTCATTGAAGTTTAAAAAAATATGAAACCAGAAAAGCTATCCTAAACAAATTTAAAATATACCCGAGTATAAATGCCATTTTTGTAAAACTTTTAAATTGCCGAAATGTTTAGGGAAATTGTTCTTACTTAGGTTTTCCTCGAAAATGTTAAATGCCTCCAAAAAGTCATCAGCGTTATTACAAATGTTTTTAATTCTGTACAGTTGCGAGTAAAATATATTATTATAGATTTTATAGTTCAAGTTGCTATTAAAATTGGTAAACGTGATAACCTCAAAGTTAAAATCTCGTCTTTTATCATAAATCCCAATTTTCAATTCGCTATTCTGAATTTTAATTTTTAAATCCAGATAAGTCGTGGAATGACTATTTTCATTATAGTCCTGTTTAAAGTAAATTCTTTTGGGTAAATTTGATTAAGAAATTCCAAATCGTTGCAGTTAAAAATTATAAGGTCATCAATATACCTAAATCCGGTAACATTATTTAAGCTAAGAAATTTAGTTTCGTATGAATGAAGAAAGATATTAGCAAAAGCACTGGAATAACTATTACCCATAGGGATACCCTTTATCTGTTTAAAGAAACTTAAGCCATTAAAGAGGTAGTTTTCAAAAATGTTAAATTTACATAAATTAATCCAGTCACATTTTAAGATTAAAGTACTATCCGGATATTCATCATAAATTTCTGAACAGATATTCATTAAGTTATCATAGGGAATACTAGTAAAAATGTTTTATTAGGGATAAAATTAGGGATTTTTATTAGGGATTTAATAGTATTTTAGGGAATACTATTAAAAAGATACTATTACAGAATCTTGCCTCTGGTACGTGGATGCCCTGAGTGCTTGCTTTCTGTATTGTTTTTGTCTACATTCTTCTTAAAATTATCTAGCTCTGCTAAATTTAGTTATATTTGCCTTCTTCAATGTAAAAATATGCAGCAACTGCGCAATCTTTTGTTGAAAAGTTATTTATGTTTTCAATGCTAGGGTAGGTTTTGAGTTAATTTGTTTGGCAGTCTATGCCAGCCTTTTTAGTATTTTTTATTTCATTTTATTTTATTCTTTAGCTTATGTTGTTTTGTTTATAAATAAATAAATAAATAAATATATATATATATATATATATATATATATATATATATATATATATATATATATCATGCTTAAAACCGGGTGAATCAAGTTGCATAACCATTTATAAATGTACTCTTATTCGCACATGAAAAACCTAGTATATTAATTTGTTTTGTAAGACGTAAAAAAAGTTTTACTCTTGCGTGGTGCACTGGGTATGTCACTGTAGACTCACTTGAAAGAAACATTATGGACTTAGGGCATTCGGTTTCATCTTGCTGTACTTCTGGATACGTAAGACAGCAGGCGGAATAAATTTAAAATGCTAAAACCCATACTGATTCAGAATGATACTGTAACATGCGTGCCATAAGATTAACTCCGTTTATATTTGTGTCACTGTAGATTATAATTAAACAACATGTTCGGATTGTCAGAATTTTTTATTTAAATGCCTCTCCAGTTCACCCTTATGAATCAGGTCCCAACTGAAGAAAATAAAAACATTTATTCTAGACGCAGACTTGTTTATATAAGGTAGTTTTTTTTTCGCTTAATTAAAAAAATTATTGTATAGTTACCAATGGTATTTTTTTTATTCAGAATATAATGAAAATTAAACTACATTTTTAATGATCCAGACAATTGTTCCGCAATATTTGTGAGATTGTACCAAAATTATTAAACAACCGGTGCATGCGTGTAATGACAGAAGTTTATTACTGTGACCGAGAATAATTGTTAAAGGGTTAATTATCATCCAAGATAGAACTTGGGTCAGCACAACTTAAACTAAAAGACAGCAGTAGAGAATGTTCAATATATAACTTCTAGGCTTAGGGTGCGAAATATGTTTTCCTTTAGGAACATATCTTTACCTTGGCTATGAAATGTCTACATCTTTATAATCCAACTGTTCTTTTGCATTTGTAAAATTAGTATTTGCATTTTCGAGTTAAAATGAGAAAGACGCTCTAGATGTGACACATGCCTAATTAGAGACTTGTATGAGCCCGATATGTAAATGGTTGCAATATTTATATCATAGAGCATTTTCTATTATAAGTTTTAAAATCGAGATATTATTTTACATTTCTAAAAGAAAAAATATGAGTTAGAATAAGAATGACACTCTATGCACCACACGGCTATTTGACTTTTTTTAGCACGACTTGTAAATAATTGTAACATTTATCTTAGCGTGTTCTTTCTTTTATAATCTTTATATTCTAGCAGTTTATTTAGATTTGTAAAAATAGTACTGATATTTTAGAATTAAAATAAAAACGACACCTCTGTGCGCCACACGGCTAGTTAGTGACTTTTTTTAGCAAGACATGTTAATGATTGCAACCTTTATCTCAGAGTGATCTTTCTTTTATTATCTTTGTATTCGAACTGTTCTTTTACGTTTGTAAAAAAAAGTACATACATTATAGAGTTAAAATAAGAATGATATTCCATTCGAGACATGGCTAGTTAGCGACTTTTAAATGGTTGCAACCTTTATCTCAGAGTGATCTTTCTTTTATTATCTTTATATTCGAGCTGTCCCTTTACGTTTGTAAAAAAAGTACATAAATTTTAGAGTTAAAATAAGAACGATGCTTTATGCAATACATAGCTAGTTAGCGACTTTTAAATGGTTGAAACATTTATTTCAGAGTGCTTTCACTTTTATAAAATACAGGATGGTGTTAAATTTTAGACAATTCAAATTATTTCCTCCTCCTTAGCGATTCGACATTTCTAGCATCCTTTCCCGTTAAAACTTCTGCTAGAGTGCATAAAAAGTCTATATGTCTGTATCTGGTTCTAGAGTAGCAAAAGTCGATACTTTTCTACATTAATAGAAGAGAAAGCACACGTGACTAGACTAAGACAAAGCTTGAGAGCATCAATGGCCTTCCAGCAATACAACTTAAGACAAAAAAATCAATTTTCTCTCTTTCTTTAAATTCAATTTTCGGGGGAGAAAGATTTCTATTTATTTTTTTTTCCTTAAAGGGAATGCATTTCACCGGATGAGAAGGGAAATGCTGAATTTTCCGTTAAACGATATTGATAATTAAAATTTTCTCTTAATGGCTCGAATGGTAGTATTTTGAAACTTAACGGAAGAAGGTAAAGTATTTTTGAATTCTAAGGTAAGTATAGTCTTAAAATGATGGTTTTGGGCATGCTGTTAGTTAGGGTTATTGACACTTGTCGATTGAGGCGGAGTAAGGAAAATAACGATAAATACTTTTAAAGACAATATATATATATATATATATATATATATATATATATATATATATATATCTGTTAGTCTTAGAAATCATAAAAACTTTTATTCAAATAACTTCAAATTATATGAGTTTTACATAGCTCAGATGTTAATTCAGGAACATAGTTTAACCAATTCAACAGCATATAGATCTATAGGATTCCATTGAAATTAGATCGACAATTTGATTGAAATGTCTGCAGTTAATAGGAATACAAATAGCTTATGAAAAATATATATACAACCATGCAATACTTTTTTCAAGAGAAAGTTTCACCTATTTAGGACCTTTTGAGAGAAGAAAAATTGTAATCACGGCGATTTCGTAAGGAAGGTAAAAGTGACGAAATCAATTATTAAGTAAAAGAAAGGTGCTATAACTGCAACAAATATTGCTTACAGCCTAACATTTAAATTACATTTTTCAGTGTAGTATATTCTCCACGTTATAAACTGTAACAAATGCCATCATGTTTCCTAAAATATCCAGTTTTCTAAAATATATATGCTTTACTTCTGTTTTAAAGTGCTAGAAAATATTTTCCAGTTAAATCATGTTACAACCTTCATGTAGCCTAAGTTACAAATATTAAACATTAGATATCTAATATTATAATGTCATTTATGTGACATTTTTCCAGATTCTGCTAATCATAAATTAGACACCTTATATTACAAGTAGAGGTGTCCCTGTTTAATACTGAATTAATAACTAATCATTTACCCGTTGGAAAATAATCATCTACTGTCTATATTTTTCTGTTGAACTCATCAACTTCCATCCACATTGATTGATTGCTTTGAGATGATTACTTCCCTAAAGTGCATAGTAATGTTTGTAATAAACGAATACTTTTTAAGGAAAAAGTTGGAAATACCTTAAGGATTCGCAAGTCATGCCGTCCCTATCGCTAGATAATACGGCGAATTTTCCTACTGACAAAAAACCAGTCCACTTCAGGTCTCGCTGGGCCGTCACACCAAAGCAACATTTTTTTCTTTAAGTATTAGCCTGTAATATTATATTTGTCATTGGGTTATACAATAATATGCAATATATGAGTACACTGTATACAAATACACGATATAAAACACATTGCTTTAACTCTGTTTAATACTGTACATATCACTATTTACACTAAACACAACACTATTTGCGACACTGTGCACAACACTATTTACATAAAGACAGCACAATTCCATTTTATACTTCCCGATTAAATTCCATTCCAATTTGTTAATTGTAATTTCAAAAACAATTGAATAATATCACATTCAACTATTAATATCCTATTGTAAAATATACCATACGTTACACTGATACATACTATGATACTATATACATATTTACAACACAATGCAGGTATTCATTTTATTTTGAACTTCTTTTGTCATTATATTATAGTATATTAATGAGCTAGCGTTACTGCTTTTTTTATTTCATATAATATAATGTATATAATGATCTACTCAATTACACCCGGTACATGTTTCAATGCATTCAAAATATTCTATTAATCATTACTCGATACATCGTAATTCACACAATTACACATTTCAGTGAATCCCACTTTCTATATTTTCATATAAGCAATACAATCTATTTAAGCTCAACTATGTTCCATATTATAAATTCTAACATTTAAATAACGCCACCTGATTAAACACTGGTACCTGTGTAGCAATCCATTACCATAAAATGAAATACCAGGAAATACCAGAAAATGAATTTTTCTAAAGTATTGCACTAGCATTGTCTCATACTTGATGATAAAATGTAAATGCATTATTCACCAATAAATGATATTTTATTAATAATAATACATACATTAAGATTTTCGTAAGAGTAATAATCAGCAAATTTTAAGAACACTTTACACATATTTAACCCTTATTATATTTAACCTTAATTATATTATAATCTTTATATATAGTAATAAGAAAATAAAAAATAAGCACTTTAAAATTTCATATAATAACATAATTTTTAAAAAATCTGTGGCTGTTGATAATTGGCCTGTAAATGCTTCACTGATGCGCAATTGAACAGTTAACCAGGACCCGTGAGCTATCACTCACTCCTAACTTATCCAGTCCATCAAAATGTAAGAAGAAATTCAGTTACTCAATCAAAATATTTTAATCATTCAAATAAATACCTTTTTATTGATCTCTGCTACAACCTCCTTTTCGAGAACCCTTGGTTTTTGTAATGTATTTAGTAATGTATCATTATAATATTACTATATGAATGAAAAATATGCATTTAACTGGTAAAAATCGGCATATTCTTAATTTAATCCAACAATATCATTATTATCCATGTTATCCCTTTTATGTCTTTGTTTACTTCGGGTAATATTTTTCTTCTTCTTAAAACGTACAAAATATACACCTACATATTATAAAAACCGCCCGAACTGTAATATCCTCCTGCGCCGTGAATTATTAAATGTATTATTAAAATGCAGAATATATACACATATAAGTATTAAAATACAGGAAATATACACACAGACTTAGAATGCATTCTACACTGGAGAGCCAAAAAAATTGGTACGGGCGTGCGTATGCAAATAACGGAGGTATGCAACCAATCAGCGTAACGCGATGCGGTAGGCAGCGCCTATATAAGACAGCAGGTGTCTGGCGAAGCTGTTAGATCGAGTCCTGCTGCTACAATGGCAGGATATCACGATTTATGTGACTTGACTCATTTCCAATTGTATTGGGCGGATGGACGTGTACGGGTATGGAGACAACCTCATGAATCCATGGACCGTACATATGAACAAGCGGCTGTTCAAGTTAGTAGAGCCTCTGCGATGGTATGGGGCGTGAGCAGTTGACATGATATGTGACCCCTGATACATCTAGAGACGACTCAAGGTGACAATTGACGGGTACATGAGCATCCTCTTCGATCATCTACACTTATTCATGTCCATTGTGCATTCCAACAGACTTGGACAATTCCTGCAGGAATATGCGACCTCCCCCCCCCCATATTGAGAGTTGCTACCGAGTGGCTCCGGAATCACTCTTCTTACTTTAGACACTTCCATTGTCCACCTAAATCCCCATAAATTATCATTATCTATATCTATATAAAACAGCTCCGCAACTGACTGACTCACTGACATACAACGCACAGACCAAACCGCTGGACCTAAAGGGCTGAAATTTCGCATGGCGATTCTTCTTATACAGTGTAGGGGTGCACTAAGAAAGATTTTTGAAAAATTCTTCTTAGATTTTTTTAAAATTAAATTTTAAGCTGTTTTAGGAACTTTTTTTAAGTTTGCATTTAAAATAATAATTTGAGGGTTATAAAATTTATATCACGAGAAAGATCATAAAGATTTCCTTTAAAATGAGATCTTTTTGGAATCTTTACCTCCATTTTCTGAGTTTTGGTGAATTTTTAAAGATTAAATTTTAAAATTTAATTTATTAAATGCTGATCACGGGATTTCTTTTTCTAGTACTTTAAATAAATTTATCATCACGTGCATAAAAACTAAATAGACAAAAAATATTTTTTTTCTTGCTAATGCGGCAGACAATTGGGCATTATCACAAAAAAATATTAAAATACAGTAAAAGATATTATGTTCCTCAAACTGTACTATATTCTTTAGTATGTCCTAATACATTTAATTTGAATATTTTCTTCTACATTATTTTGTCTATAAAAATATCCCTTGCGATTTTTTTTTATAAATATTTTTTTTTGTTTTTTTACTTCAATTGTATACATTGCTCGTCGAATTTATTATAAATATATATATATATATATATATATATATATATATATATATATTTATTTATTTATTTTTTGGGATTAATTGCATATATTAACCGTTGTAATTAATTTGAATGTACTCCATAGCGAAGTGCGGGTTTTCAGCTAGTTTAGCATATCTGGGATGCCTTGAAACGTGCTGTTCGAAAGAGATCTCCACCCACTCGCACTCCTATGTATTTGTGGACTGTCCTGCATGATTTATGGTGTGAATTGCCTCCAGGATACCTTCAGACATTATTTGAGTTCATACCACGTCATGTTCTTCCACTTGTGGGGGCCCTACATGATATTAGGCAGGTGTACCAGTTTTTTTTTCCTCTTCAGGGTATATGCATTCAAATATGCATACGCGTGTGCATATATTAGATAAACTTATTACGTTACCTTGATGAAGTAAACAAACAGAGTCTATGACGCCATATATTCGCCATATAAAAAGACTATGGCAAATATTGTATGCAAAAATGTGCTTCCTAACCATAAAAATTCTTGGTGCCGTAGTTCCAAGCTTCATTTTTTCTTCTATTAGAACAAAGGGCATATTTGTCCTTTCTTACGATCTCACATTTTGAAATTCTTTTTCCTTCAACAAACGGATGAATTTTTTTCATTTTGCCTCTAGCCTTTACTTTTTCAGTAGTTTAATAGTTTATACGAGTTATAGCATCGTGAAATAACTCTCGTTTAAATAGTTAATATTTAAGTATGCTGAAAGAAAAGCTATTTTTTCCTCTGTTAAATACGCATTATCTTTAATCCTAACGTATTTTTCTAGAATTCGGCTCCGTTCTAAAATGAGAACATCCATCTAAACTTTACATCATATAATTCCCTAAGAACCACGTTTCGCGTACAGACATAAAATAAGTAAAAATTTCTACCTACACACACACATACATATATATATATATATATATATATATATATATATATATATATATATATATATATATATATATATATATTATATATTGGATACTACTAAACTTGCAGTTAGAAATGCAGATCAAAGTTCAAAGTTCTGTATTTCGTTCGGATCTTACAACTCTTAAAAAGGCAGTAATATATAGAACTATATCTTCTAGGGAAAAAAAAGAAGAAAAAAAGAAAAAAGAAATAAAACTTGTCTGGATTGTGAGAGACAGAAAAAATGCAATACATCTTAAATTATAGCCTCATATTATGGATAAATCTATCAGAGATATAATCCATTATCAGACCTTAAGCATAAAGATTCTGTTTATTAACAATGGATATTCCTACATATAGGTTTTCATAATAATGAGACAGCAGATTTGTTTTCTAAGGAGAGCTGCGAGCAGACACCTCTTTAAACAATTAATTGTCTCACTACCTCAGAAATTAAATTTATTTATAAATCATGTAACACCCAAATTGGGTTGGTCTTCCACTAAATCCTTGGTATCCTTCCATACATCCCGTTTTTTTTAATGCTGTACAAAGGAGCAAGAAAACTGCAAACTTCACTGACAAGACTCAGAAGTGGGCACACATATTGTCTGATTTTTAATGGGGTGTGTTGAGAGGAATTTTCCATGTTCCCAATTTTCCTCTGTAGCGGCTTCACTCTCGCACATTCTTCAAAGTATAGAGGTCTCATCACTCCAGCTTACAGTCAAACAAGATTTAGTCGCCAAGGGACTGTCACAGAATAGTCTTTTGGCCTTGCTGTAGGTTGATCCTAAAAAAATGTTTGTTATAAAAATGTAAAAATTTGAACTAAAACTAAAGTACTCAAGTATCTCCTAATGGGGATAACTCCGGTATTAATTAAAGTAAGAAGTTTTAATTAAATTGAGAAAAAATTTTAATGGTAGCATTTATGAAAATAACTGTTGGGGGATATTTTTAATGCTCTTCATTTGTTAGTATAAGCGACAGATCTAATTAATTGAAAGGTAGATTTTTTGGATGATTTTATCTTTAATATAAATCTGACAGAGTTTCTAAATCCCTCCCTCTAAAGAATTATTTCCTTGAAGTTCAAGTAATTTTAAAGATTTGTCTCATTGGTTAAAAAGGAGACTGCACTATCACAAATCTAATTGGCATTTGTTAATTGATATGCAGCCAAATTTCATTATGCCCATAAAAATTGCAACAAAAATCATTTCTTTGAGTTACTTCGTCTCACCAGTTTTCTTTCACCTTATGTGACTTTATTCTGTCTCTTCTTCCTGTGTATTAGTATACGGTCCAAAGTATATCATTTTGACGTCACCCAATTAAAACCCGTAATCGACGTCTTCTACTGAATCCACTGATAACTGAAAACGTTACGTTGTGAGGTAGTAGAATGTTCAATATCTTATGGATTCCAGTAACAAATATTTTAGCTTATCTGTTTTTAAAGCATTTGGAAAAATAAAGTCAAATATTTTTTAAAGTACCGTATAATCGTATCACGGCTATACGAAAACACTTTCCGACTAGATATGAAGTCAATATTTTGATGACAGAATATGAAATAACGAATTTTAAGTTTAATGAAGAAAAATTATTATTTTTTCTTTGATAGAAATTATAGGTCTCTCTGGTTGCAATGTACGTTTGGAAATCATCGATGTTTAATGTCTATATTTGTCATTGATATCAGACCTTAAGTTACTGTCATATAACTGGGATCTTTCTTTAATTTCTATATAAGTACTAAATAAACATGCAAAATTAAGGCCAAATTTTGATTGGAAAAACATGTATATGGTCAAATGGAAGTTTCTTTCAAGTGATAGTTTAAACAAGACTGATAAGAAAAATAATCTTAAATAAAATACTACATTTTATACCACCGAGCATCAGTGATGAAAATACATTCTTCCAAAATCGGAATCTGTTACGTGGAAATTTCAAGTTTTTCCTTATTTTTTATCCATTTTATATAATTTTTTTAAACTGCAAAATTATTTTAATGAAAAGATTAGGAATATTCTATATTATACATTCTAATTTATCAGGTTTGAAACAACAAAACACTGAAATAAGAAATAAAAAGGTTTCGTTCAACGAAAACATATTCTTCTCTACCTTACTTTTTTAAATCAATTTTTAATATTTTTGTTAAACAGCAAAATAATTTTAATGGAAAGATTAGGAATATTCTATATTATATATTCTGATTTATCAGGTTTGAAACAACAAAATATTTTAATAAGAAATAAACAGTCTTTGTTCAAAGAAAATCTATGTTAAAGAATAGCGTTAAAAAGTCCATAAAAGTTTAAATTTTGTTGAACACACGACAAAAAAAAACTAACGGCCTTTGTGTAACTAATTACCGTTTATTTTTCTAATTATTTCCAGGGGTTATTATAGATCTATTTTAAAAAGCTGCAATGATTAGGGAGTAATCATCATTGTAGTTGAAAAAGAATATGTCATCATATAAATATATATCTTTAAGCTATTCATTTTGGGCACAAGAGTCATATTTATAGTAATAACATTCTCATTATAATTATCAAAGGCACCTATTAAAACTTATTTTAACGACTTTTTAATGTTTATATTATCAGGCTGTAGAAACCCCTCTCATGAAACTAATTACTTACAACATCCTTTGTTAAAAACGAAGTATTCGATGAAGTCCATCAAAGTGTAAAGATCTGAGAAACTTTTATAATTACATCATTTCTTATTTCATTAGATTATTGTTTTTAGATTACTTGAAGAAAGTTTGCCGTATCTTGAGATAAAAGTTTTATCAGATATAAAGACGCTATTAAGTCTCTTTGAAACCGTACGTTGCACATTCATCAAAGTATTCTTTGAGCAGTAAAATGCTTAATTAGAGGATTTTGGACGTAAAGATGATATAAAAAAAGTTCTGAAAATGAATCAATCATAGGATTTTGTCTCCGAATTAGACTAATTGCAGATCTTCTCTAAATATTAATGATATTCCATGTGCTATTTTTTTACTTCAGTTTAACTAAATACTTATGCATTTAAATGTTTGGCTAAATCTCTGTTCAAAGAAGTCCAATCTTTCTATGTGAGAAACCTTGTTATAAACAATATTCACTACATGGGTGATAAATTGTAAAACCTTAATGTGATAGAGTGAAAAAGGGTTAAACTACTTTAGTGTTATTAAGAGTAACGTGGAAAAAAATAATTTACAGAAATTAATTTAACTAAACTGAAAACGTGTGTATAACTAATGAGTCAAATTTGGTAAAACAGTAGATTTCCAATACGCGCGTCTACTCACAGATGTTATCTTAAGATGCGTTACATTTGTATATATATATATATATATATATATATATATAATGAAAGACATGAAAATAAACAGCTTAAAACACACTTATACACGCGCGTATACACACAGATGTTATCTTAAGATGCGTTACATTTGTATATATATATATATATATATAATGAAAGGCACGAAAATAAACAGCTTAAAACACACTTAAAAACAGACAAAAGTCTGCTATTCCTATACTTTTAAATATGTTACTTCGCAAAGATTCTTTTTATTCTTGAACATTAGCTTTTTGTACAAGAATATTTTTTTTAATTAAAGCAATAACACTTAGACATAAATCTATACACTATTATACGTCACTAAAACACAACAAGCAAACAGAAGAAACAAAAGACAAAAAAACTGGCATATAGAAATGTTAGAGCAGATAAAACATTCTAATTGGGCTGAATCAATTCGTCCTCATCAGTACCCTGGCCTCGCAATATCTGCCATAAAGACAGTTACTTGATAATGCGGAGCACAGTGGCAAATGCAGTCCATCCATAGGCACTTCCACACCACAAAGAGTACAGTCTGGGCTTTCGAGAATACCTAACCTGAAAAGGTATTTAGGCAAACGGTGTACAAGAAATGTTAAATATATTATTCATAAGTTTCATGCAAAGCGATTTTTGGTTTTAAAATTTTCTTATATTTGTAATTAATGAAACATTTCCTGAATGTTGTTTTCATGAACGTTATCAGCGTCTACACTCGCCAATTCGCAACAATAAGGACACCCGAATTCAGTCCGAAAAAGCTGACTCCATGGTGAGAGTAATTCCGGGCCGAAAAGCAACTTCAACTTTGTCTCGAGACTTTCTCGGCAGCTGGCACGAACGAGACTTTTTCTTATAAGTTGTTCTATATGTTTTTGAATTGCAGTTATGCTTTCTTGATGAACCGGAGTGTCCATGTATATGCTGTACTTAATCTTCAGCTGTAATTCAAACAAATTTACTTTAACGCAACTTATCTGATTTATGGGCATACCTTGCCACTTCGACTGATTATCTTAGTTACAGACTATAACTCCAGCAAAGTCCTATCTAACTCAGCCGTAATGATTCCAAAGACCTTTGTAAAATTCAGTATAGAGCGTTAAAAATTTATGAGGACCGTATGATAAAAAAAAACGGGGAAAATTTCAATTAGGTATACATGCATTTAAAAATTTATGATTTTTTTTTTCAAATATCATTTAATCTAACTGCTCAAGATCAAGTTCTTTGTTTAACCATCTTTCAAAAAATGGTCAGTTTTCGTTACTCTTTCCAGAGTCAGTCGGTCAAACACAGTACTTGGCATGCGTATTTCTCAGCTTCTGAAGTCGACTATACTTTATAGGTTTCTCTCTATTTAGCTCTCATGTAGCAAGATATAGCTTTTAAAAAACCATTGATCAAAACTTATTTTTTCAGTATAAGAAACCACTTGCGATCAAGCCTTTTTCTATGAAAAAAATAGGTGTTAACGGCCTATCCCTTTGTTGGCCGACGGATAGAAGCAATTTAATTTGAAATAATCTCGTCTATTTGATCTCACCTAAAAAGAATGAATAACATGGTGCATTATGATTAAAACTACGCATACCTCCATAATATAAGGCTCCAATTTAAGGAAACTTTTTTCTTTCTAGTTTATTTCATTTCAGCTATAAAGCGTTCTTACAACTATGTTGTTGCTTATGTCACTTGACCGACAGCAACATCAGGTCAAGTCCAGAAGTATATGGGCAATGAAGGTGCGGCTCCTATTTTAACTGGCACCACAAGGGTAAGAGTCCGACTTGGTCAAAGGTCCCGTAATTTTGAACTGAGTCAAGTGATGAGACCGGAACACTTGACCCCGGACCTCCAAAGGTAAATTTGAGAACTTGGAGGACATTGCAGCCATGACCTATTTTACGTGCCCCAGCCACCATTAGTGAACATGGAGGTGAATTTGCAGCGACTAACATCGAACCAGGGACGCCATTGATAACTCTGGCCAGCTGCTCTTGTCAATTGGGCCATCACGCCCTCTTACAACTATAGCTATACTATAAGCCATTTTTGTTTTATTAAATACAGACAAACAAATGCAGGTTTAATTTTATCCAGATAAACTTAACTACTCAAAAATTGTTTCTATGAAAATATCATTCTAAATAATCAATTTTACTTTTATACTCTACAACCTTTTCTGGAACCAACAAATATACATTTTCGTATCTTCATTCTTACTTATGATTTTAAATGCATCAAATTTCTTAATAACATGCGCGTGTGTAATGTTAGATAGAGATAAATGCATGCTTATATACATTTATTTATGTATTTGTGTGGGAGTAATTCATTTTATATTAGTTCAATTTACAAAATATGATTCTCATTTGCATGTGTAATTATTTATTAATTTTATTAACAAAACATAAGCCTTCAATCAATCTCTCTGATAGTAACACTCATATATATGTAATTATCTTAATGCTCTCTAAATTTTCTCAAGAAATATCTCCCAGATATTCTTTCGTTCTTCATCTTCTAAATTTATCTTTCTAATTAGTAACTTAAATCTTCCAGATAGATTGCCTCCAACCTTAAATAAGCAGTATAAATCTTATGATAAGTTATGATTAATATATATCAGAGTAATTGAGCATTACATGACATTAATCAGATGTTGTGATGTCTAATTGTTTAGTTTTTTATTCAGATTAATCTTTTCGAAGGAAAAAAAAGCATGCGGAGAGCATCTGGGGGGGAGGAAGGAAAAAAATCGAGGTAATTACTTAATCAATTTTCCTTAAAAAAATGTGTCAGAATGGTCTGCTCCCTTTAATTGAAAATGAATGCAACAGTATGCCTGAAGGTAATTCATATGGATATATTTGATTATGTTGATGCAAGATGAGTTCTCCGAAAGAGTAATTTTGTTATTCGCAGGCCATTTTTTACCCCTTAAATTTCGTGTGACACATTCATTTTAAAGAAGTCGATAAATGGGAGAGAATGAAATGACCTTGTTTGTAAATTAAAATAATTATTTATCTTTCTCTGTATGGGGATGTTTTTGCTTCCTTTTGATTAATATCGCCAGGAAAAGTTTGATAATCAGTTTTCAAGAAAATTGTGCCCTCAATTCAAAGTCTATTCATCTTAAAGTATTGGTAAGTAATGAAGATAACATTCTCGATTTTATATTATTCATGATATGTGTTTTCAATTATTTCGATTTTTTCCCCTCTAGACTTTAGTCCCTATAGGCTTTATTTGGAACTGTGTGCTTAATAAAAATATTTTTATGATTAAGGCAATTAGGGAGGCATTATTAAAAAATTATATTTTCTTGGCTTAAAACATGCCATTGAGGTTAAGGAATTAAAAGACGCAAAAATCAGGTTTCTACGATGACTAAAATAATTTTTACAACCTAATTTTCCAGCAATGTTTCTGCATTTCATTTATTCTGCATTTCATTATGCATTCATTTTGATTTTTACATGTTTACATTAAATTTAACATGTTAGGTAAAGTATCGCTTCATTAATATTTACGCAGGTCTTGGGGAAAAAATTTTCTGCTATAGTTCAGTTTGTTTCGATGGAATATCTCCACTGCCAGTTATGAGCAAAATTACCTCAGAGACTTCCTTCCCCTGCTTGAACACTTTGATTGAACACTGACATTTAACATTTTAGGTAAAGTCTTGCTTCATTGATATTTACACAGGTCTTGGTTAAAGTTTTATTCCGGCTATAGTTCAATTTGTTTCATTGGAATATCTTCACTTCCAGTAATGAGCAAAATTACCTCAAAGACTTCCTTCCCCTGTTGAACACTTTCACTTTTGTTGAACACTAACATTTAACGTTTTAGGTAAAGTCTCGCTTCATTGATATTGACACAGGTCTTGGGGAAAGTTGTTTTTCCTGCTATGGTTGAATTTGTTTGATTGTAATATCTCCAGTGTAAGTTATGAGCCAAATTACCTCAAAGACTTCCTTCCTCTGTTGAACACTTAAATTTAATATTTTAGGTAAAGTCTCGCTTCATTGATATTTACACAGGTCTTGGGGAAAATTGTTTTTCCGGCCATAGTTCAGCTTGTTTGGATGGAATATCTCCACTGCCAGTTAGGAGCAAAATTACCTCGACTTCCTTCCCCTGTTGAACACTTTGGTTGAACACTGATTTTTAACATTTTGGGTAAGTCTCGCTTTATTGGCATTTACACAGGTCTTTGGAAAAGTTTTTTTTCCGGCTACAGTTCAGTTTGTATGATTGGAATATCTCCAGTGTCAGTTATGAGCCAAATTACCTCAAAGACTTCCTTCCCCTGTTGAAAACTTTCACTTTTGTTGAACACTTACTTTTAAATTTTAGGTAAAGTCTCGCTTCATTGATATTAACACAGGTCTTGCGGAAAATTGTTTTTCCGGCCATAGTTCAGCTTGTTTGGATGGAATATCTCCACTGCCAATTATGAGCAAAACTACGTCAAAGACTTCCTTCCCATTTTGTTCCCGTTCCCCTTAAACGGCAATGCAGGCTTTATTCAAAGATATTTAACCTACAAAGGTTGAATATAACGGGTTGAAAATAAAAATATAACACTGTTATACATTATATACCCATAGCTGAATAAGATATGGACAGCAATATTGTAATCAATCATTTTATCACGTAAAAGGAATAAAAATAAAATATTTACAAAACATAAAGGAGAGAGATATACACTCTTTAAATTCTCATATTATCCACTTTTTACACTTTTGCCTTGGATCCACGATAATGACTTACGTTAGCAATTGTTTGAATTACATTTGTCTTTTATTTTTTCTTCATTATAAGAAACATATTTTACCCCTAAATAAGGAATTTGATTGCTGGTGATAATTTTGCTTACCGATATGTTTTAGAATGCCATTGAAATTCGAGTGTTGTTAGACTCGAATTAAAATTAGATAAGAGTGACGCCAGAGATTTTTTAACCTTCTAAACCATAAAATTCATCTGTTAAATTTTCTCGAAAGCAGGATTGTGCGTGTTCATGTCTTCATTTTACTCAATGACCATCTCATCTCTGTTTAGCTGTCTGGAAAACATTTACACGTCGATTAACCCTTCAGCGGGCGCGAGAATTTTTGGAACACCAGTAGGCATGCGTGACACAAAGTGTAACGTCTCTTTCAACCTTGATTATTCCTTTCGTAATAAACGTTTTCTTTTCAAATTGAAAATGAAAATTCTGCGTTTTATGAAAATATATAAAATGTTTATGATATTGAGATGTAGTTATAATTAAAGGCTAAAGAATGCAGATACAACCGCCTTATTTTTAAAACTGCCCGGTTTATTGGATCTAAGGACAACTAGCGAATTGTTTCCTATTATGTCCAAAAACCTAAAAAACAATGAGGAGTTCATCTTCATGATATGCAAGATGCCGTGCAAAAGCTGCCCATTTGATCGACTACATCAACTCCTGCTTTTATCGTATTGAAATCCAGTATAATCGGTGGTTTACCACTCTTAAATCACGACTAACAATGAATGGAAAGGAATAAAAGGGTCAGAAAATCAGATATGCATTAGAAAGGGTGTAGCTATAAATAGAAACTGCTTAGAACATTAAAACCTTACATGTAAAAACAAAACATTCAAAATTACGAAAATGTTGCACTTTGTACAAGGGCACGCCCGCTAAAGGGTTGAGTTTCTCGTGCGACTTTTATGTTTTACTGGTTTCTTTTATGTCTTAATGTCCTTTTTACCATGTTTTTATTAACTCGCTTTCTTGTTTGTTTGTGTATTTGTCCAGTACAAATCTTGCAATCGATTTTTAACTAACTTCCCGACTAGCTAGACCTTTGAAACTTTTAGAATAGCTCAGAACACGATGACAATGCATTCTTTTAATACTTTTATCCATCTTAAAGCAGATTTGAATTCATTTTTAGTTAATTTTGTTTTGCAGAATGATGCAGCCATCTAACGGGTCTGGACGGGAACGAAAAGTTAAACGCAAGTTAGCTTCCAATTCCCGAGCTAAACGATTGATTTCGCATTTGGTACCTCTTTATTACGCATTTGATCATTTTCTTTCAAGTTGATTGGATAATTCATTAAAACTTTTTTTAAGTATTTAATAATGCATAGAATTGTCAAGTTTATGTTATTCAACAGTAAATTTAAAATCGTGGTTTATAAAATGCTCTTTTTATCTTGTAATTATTAAATTTCATATCAGTTTTGATTTAACTCCTTTCCGTGTCATCTCCTTTATTTGTCCGTATCTTAACGTCCCTAGACAAGCAGAGACGAAATCATACATTTTCTCTCCCCTAATTTTTCTGACACGCCCTTGATGTCCCTTAGACTTCATTACGTGACATATTTCTGTAAAATTCTAAAGACCAAGCCTTAGTCGGGATTTGAACCCAAGCCTATTGCTTGGCAGCTCAGAACGATAAAAACTACACCATCTGGGCGGATACATTGTAATAACACAACACATCCTGTTTTTTGTTTGTTTATTTCTGTGATCATACAAAAAATGGTTTAATTGGCTTTTGATGTTAATCATGGGGAATTTACACTGTATTTCATAAACAATTCCAATATATTCCCCAAATATCAAAAGCCTAGAAAAATACTGATAATTCAATGTGGAAAAACATGATATTTATTTATTTTTTTACGATAACATCCGTCTCAAAACACACAATTTGTACCCATTGTTATCCAATAAATGGATTCGGGTGAATCTTTGCAGAAAAAACTTCAGACTACTTGATTTTCAAAAACCACATGTGCTAAAAATTTTTCATCCAGAGATATCTCTGTTTATACTATAATCACTTTTGCATTTCAAAACACGATGAAAAATTCAAACCGCTCTTCTTTTCTTCATATTTTTGCACAAAAATGTTTTCTTTGCAGCAATTCAATATTCATCGATTTTCCTCTATTTTTAGTAAGCTGCCGAGGAAGTAACTCCTGTGCTGTCATTTTCACGTTATTGAATTTTTGTGAGTAGAATATAAAATCTACCTTTAAAAGCCAAACAAAAACTCCGGAGTTTTGTTTTTAGAAGTTTTATGGGAAGAATAAGGAACAAAAGATTTTTTTTACGACATGCAGCAGGCAGTGGATATAACTGACTAACCTTGGTCGAAATTATCTCATTTCTTAATCGTATTCGAAAAGCAGATAGGGTGAATGAAAAATTACTTTTATTACACTTTTTAATGCTAATTAATAGTTTCTAACATAAATGAAGCAACTCAATGAGTATAATTTGTATCCTTTTTTTGTATAGTTGTAAAAATACACATATTTACAGAGAATATACAAAAACTACGTTAAAACTGTTGAAATAATTCTATAATGAATAGATGAAGTAAACATTAGTATTAAGGTTGGTATACATGCTAACGGTAAAGACCGAATTGAGCCAAATTTCAAAGAATAAATTCGACTTTTTCTTCGGTTGGCCGTCCATATTAACAATTCAAAGACTTGTGCAGCCATTCGATCATTTTTCTGTAGATAATTTGTATAATTAGTTCTAACAACAAAGAATCAATCCGATCCATTATGCAGGGTGTTTAAAAAAATCATCCGATTAAGAAAAAATTATAACTATTCATCTCTTAATCTGTTTTAAGCGAATAATGTATAGGCATAAAGATGGAAATCTCGAGTTCTAACGCTCTTCCTTCGCCCGCCACTTCAATGTTTGTAAAAATGGCGACTGCACAACAGAAAACATTTTGTGTTCTACGCTTTGCGAAGTAGAAGTCCGTAACAACTGTTCAGCATGATTTTCGTCGACAAAACCTGATAGATTGAAGCTCCTGCCTCTCAGAGCAGTAGGCGATGGTATAAACAATTCCAAGACACGAGTTGTCTGTGTACGCATAACAGCCATGGAAGCAGTGTATGCAGATATGCTCGCAGAAATTTGGGACGAATTTGCCTACCATATAGACATATGGGTCGTGCATCCACAGATGGGAATATTCAGCACTTTTAATTTGGTTTGTAAAAAACCTTTATGATTAGCCATGTAATATAAAGTTAATTTTAAGTTTCTATGTTCAATATTTTTCATAATATACTCATTCCAAATCAGGTGATTCTTTTTGAAACACCGTGTATATTGCGGAACTCAGTTATCGATAAAGAGCAACGAAATTAAGTTTCCTACTCGAAATGAAATTTCAAAGTGAAAAGTAAAAGGATTCCAAGCTAAACTGCGGGCTCTGTACACACACAGCGAAGGACGGTGAACGAATAGCACCAAACTTCCTTTGATGTACCGCCTAGTGGGCGAACAGTGACAAAGGGAAACGAATGGGTTCGCAAGTGTTACATGCTATATTAGTAGTATAGGATCAAAACTAGCAATCTCCATTTTTTTTTCAAAACTAAGTTTTAACTAAGCTAAGTTTTTTAAAACCTAATTTATTTTCTTATAGTATTTTGATCAGTTAAAAACGATTTTTTTGGTAAATGACCTACTAATTAAATATAGTGTGGAATATTTGTATAAGGTAAATTCCAATTTATATCATCAAAAATGCATGAAATATAGTTCTTTAATCATTACCAAAAGGAAAAAGGGTCCAATTTTTGTTTGCAAAATGAGCCCTAAAAGGCCAATCTAAACTTCAGTTATAAGACTTAGTTTACTTGTATTACTATCCGACATTCATGCTATCGTTTTAGACTGACGTAGCACTTGTTACCTAACAGTTATTGGCATCACGGCAACTTTGACGTCATACATTTGTGAAATGGGGTTTTTCATTTGTTTTCCCCATGGTTTCTTGTTTTTCCTTTTCAGTGTATTTTATACAAATATATGCTAATTTTATTTTACTTGCTTGTATAAATACCGCTCGCGTTAAGAGAAAAAGTGCCCCTGGCAGCACACACTGTCGGTCTCACAAGCCAGTGAGATTATTTTGGTTATACAAATGTTCTAAGTTTATAGGTTTAAACGCTTCAAGAGCGAGTTTGTTGAAAGTTGTTTTTTTTTTATTGCTTTCAATATTATTTAACGTTTATTAACCTTCAGATTACGAGGCCCATTTTTCCAATTCTCTCTTTAGAACGGGAAATGTCATACACCCTTTGTAAGAACGGCCATTAAGGGGGTTATATATATATATATATATATATATTTATTAATATAATTATATATATATATATATATATATATATATATATATATATATATATATATATATATATATATATATATATATATATATATTACGGGGTGGGATACATGCTATTCCACCCCGTAAGGAAAAGGTTAAAATTCTGAATAAACTTTGTGTTTTTACAT
Source organism: Dolomedes plantarius (assembly GCA_907164885.2). Classification (NCBI taxonomy): domain Eukaryota; kingdom Metazoa; phylum Arthropoda; class Arachnida; order Araneae; family Dolomedidae; genus Dolomedes; species Dolomedes plantarius. The sequence goes on from OU015491.1 coordinate 66,817,412, forward strand.
CAAATCTTTCGTATTTATGAACACACCCCATACCAGACAACTGCAGACTCTCATGTATTGCCACTCTCTGTGACAATTTTGATTGCTAGTTTCGATCTTACACAACTGATTTTTAATCTACGCACAATTGGCGAACAATGTTTGATCGCCATCATTTGCTATATGTAAACACTCTTTTATATGATTGACATAAGTCTCCCTTACAGAGCTGCCAATGTAGACCCCCCCCCCCCAAAAAAAAAAAAAATCATAACAGCCAACTTCTCTACTGCAACGTAAACTGCGCCGTTACTTTAGAAGAGTCTTTTGTTCTTCAAACTTTTATGAAATGGCTCCTATTATGAAAAACGAAATATTTCGTGATATTTTTAATGTTAATTATATTTAGGAAACCTGATATTAAATGCCTTTCTTCTACCTCAAATGCAAGTATTTAAAGAGCGTACCTGCAAAAACCTAATTACAGTTTACTCAAACTCTTGAAATACATATTTTCTGTCTGTTATATATTCTCATGAATACATGCAATGAGTTAGTTTTAAAATAGAGATAGTCGAATCCAAATTAAAATTTACCGATAAAAGAAGTTTAACCAATGTTTCCGTGAACTGGCGATCAATCTTTTACGAAAATATTACTGGGCGGGTAATTTGGATTGATTGTGAAACTAAATACATAGTCACTCTGAATATCATGGGTAACTACCATCTGCAGTGAGTAAGCAATACGCCATCTGTATAACAGAAAACAGTACTCATAGTCTTTCATATAATAAATATCGATGAGTATACCTATGTTCGAGAACATTGTTTTTTTTTTATAATTCTCTGACGAAGAGGTTGTCAAAATTAAAAATGTTGTAAAAGTTCATAAATTCACGATCAAGGTTGGAAGATTAATGAGCTAAGATGGAACTAAAATTATGCCAGTAAATTTAGAAGTAGTTATCTAATGAAGATATTTTAAGCTTTCTAACATCATTTTCTGTTCTCTAGACCTGCAATCCAGAACACATTTCGTTTGGTCTAAACAGGATAAATTGCATTCACTTGATGCATGGTCCTACTGCCTGTATTGATATTAAGTTCAGACATTTATTTTCGCTAATTTATGCCTTTTAATACATTTACACACAATATACACAGTTAGACACACATAGTATATTAATTTAGAACAGGCACAGGCATAGGCATAATTAACTTTGGAGGCTCCTGGGAACTAGAGCTCCATATCCTCTGTATTCAATGTGGAATGTATGATGATTACCGTTCTCTTTAATTGATAATAGTAGTACTGAGAGAGTGTGTGAAAAAAAGTGAATTGAATTAAATTAAATTACAAATAGATTTAAAAGTTTAGGTTGGTAGGTAATGAAGGAATAACTGGGGCTGTAGAGAAAATATTAATAAAAGAGACAGAGGATTTTGAAAAAAAAATATTTAACCTGAGACAATCGAGGAGGATTCAAAGCGTAAGGTTGGCCTGACAGAGATTCTATGAGAGCGAAGCAACGAATTCTACGAAAAGATCTAATGGGATATGAGTCAGTGGGCGGAGCAACATGAATGGAAACTTAGAATAGGTATTCCCAACATTTTTACGTCTGAGGCACTCTTGTTAGAATTTTAGTTGTTCGATTTTTTTAAATATTAAATCAAAGTGGAAAATATATCAGGAAAATGTTAAATTTGAGTTCAAATAAATACTTACTCCAGTGCCAATTTTATCCATATATTGAACGATATAAGTAATAAACATCAGAATACAATGTAGGGGATTCAGTATAGTAATACACTATGGAACTACAACGGAAATCGCTGAAAAGAATTTTGGTTTATTAATACGAGTCTTCCTACTAAGCACAAATGTTTCATACTAGGCCTAATGTCGCAGTGTGGGCGACAGTTTTCGAAAATTGAACAGATGCAAGTTAGGCAAAAGGTAATAGGAGAAGAAAAGTATTCAAGAACGGGCAGTGAATGGTGACCAGCTGCAGTTAACGAACTGCGTAGTTGTAACTAAACACGAGTGATGTCAAGTTAAGAGGAATATGGACAGTAAAGGGTCACCAGCTGGGGATAATGATCTGGGAGAAATAAAAATTGGAAACCAAGAGGGGGCGAAGTTCAGATAGTGATGTAGATACGCAGTTTTACGAGGTGGACTTCATTAGGTAAACAGTAGGAGGTGGAAACCGAGGCGTGAGAGTCTGGGAAGTTGAAGGATCCCCAGAGTGAACTCCAGAAGGGTGCACGGGTGGACGTCCCCTTCAATTTGGATTGGAGAGATTATTAATATAAAATGTGTGGGCGACCAATGGTGAGAGACCCAGTTTGGCTCATTGGTCGGGAGAGAGCCACCAATGAAAGTCTGAAAAAAATTATCGAAGTTTAGCTCCGTGTGAAAAAGAGGTGGAGGAATCAGAATAGCTGAAATCGTCAAGAGACATAGTCTGACTGGAAGCGAAATAGCTGCAAGTGAGATAGCACTACAGGTATATGTTAGCCCGATAATTAATGACGAAGGAAGGCAGAGTCGCTGAGAGACTGCGGTTGAGCTAGAAAGCCGCCTGAGAAAAGCCTAAGCTCATGTGAAAGAAGCTGATGCAAGCCCCAGGTGTTGATGCGAGAAGCGCCCATCTGCGACATTAGGCCTAGTATGAAACATTTGTGCTTAGTAGGAAGACTCGTATTAATAAACCAAAATTCTTTTCAGCGATTTCCGTTGTAGCTCCATAGTGTATTACAATACTGAATCCTCTACATTCTATTCTGATGTTTATTACTTATATCGTTCGAGATATGGATAAAACACTGCGACACCTAACAGTTGTGGGCATGAGAGTAGCAAATTCCTCCTCAGGAACAAGTGCGTCGATCTATGTACCGATCCGTCGGACGTGAGTGTAGTTAATTCAAGTTAAAGTTCATTTTAAGTTGGTCCTACTAATAGATTTTTTGTTCCCCTGAAAAATATCGCGTTACCCCTGGCCAATTTCATGGCACCTAAAAGATGTTTTATTCAGACACAAACGGTGTTTCATTCAAATTGCGTGAATAAAATAGACAACATATCTTGTTCCAAGTTAGTAACTTGATGTTCTCATCCTTCTTGCAACAGTCCCTTTATCCATTATTTTTAATCAGACTTTACTACTTTGAGCTTATTGCTATACGCCTGGATGAAACCAGGCTGTTTCAGCTAATTATTGCGAATTTCCTAACTAGCCCAGAGGTGTATGGGTACATTACAATAATCCTAAAATATATCGAGCTAATAAGAAAGTTATAGATAATTTTCAAATTAGCCGGCCGCATTGCAAAATATTGGCTCTCTTGCAATAATACAGATTTGTCAATTCGTCTACGACATACACAAAGCAAGACAATACCCGGGTACAGTAGGAAAAAAATCGCCATGGAAATGTTATTGTTATAAAGTATCAGATTTTATCGTATATTTCAACATGCTAGCAGTAATTCTATCTTATATAGATTCGATTTTTACTTATTTCTTATATGTTATATATTTTAAAATTTTTGACTTTTATGATAAAGTCAAAATAGCGATATGTTGTTATTAGGCAAAATGTCACACACTGTTAAAGACAGAAATTTTTAGAAACCAAATCAAATTATAGAATAATAAGCATAGGTGTTAATGAATAATTTTCTGAATTACATTCACATATTCCATTCTGTTTTGCTTTAGAAATATATATTAGTTTTTTTTCAGAAATTACCAACCCAATATAACAAATTTATGATCTACAAATATATAGCAAAATAAAAGATTCATCGATACATTATGTAGTATACACATAAGTATTAACACATTTTAAATAATTCCAAATGCCTGACGTGTTACTCGCATTGCTGTTAAGGGGACAAGTGACTTTCAACCACGTTTTTCGAAAATTTTCGATATTTTACTCTATATACAAAATGATAACAATAATTTTTTTTTACATTAAAGGCATTTATAATTAATTCACAAAGAATTATTCTGAGGAAGAATAAAATCTATTTTAAAAAAATTATTGAAAATTGCTAGAATTTTCAAAATACTCCTTATGCCTTAATTTTCGTTTGGTTTCTTCCAATTTTTTCACAATTGTTAATTAAAGTATTCGTCGCAAAATTATGCATCATTTTATGAAACCACAAATATTTTTTTCAAATTTATAGACTACGAAATAAAGTATAAGCATGTAAAAACGTAAAAAAGTAACATTGATTTAAAAAAAAAATATTTTTCACTTTTGATTTATACAAAAAAAAAAAATATTCAGTGCACACTTATGTTTATATCCATATGGTGAACCTTGTATTAAAAAATTAAAGATTTTTAAATGTATGGAATGCGCATGGAGCATATTGAAAAATTATAGCATTTTTGATAATTTTTTGAAAAACAGGTATTCTGCAAAAACAAAAGTTTTTTTGGATTCTAAGGGTCTGTAATCTAGTCAAAATAATATTAATTATTCTCATTCTGTATATAGAGTTAAAAATTGAAAATAAAAAATTCGAGATTGAAAGTCTCTTATCCCCTTAACAATTTATAAAAGGTACAAGCATAGTTGAAAAACTTCATATGATATCTTGGATAAAATGCGCTAATTATCGATAACATTGCCAATTTCTTTTCATTACTTAAGTATTTGATTCACATGCTTATATTCGGTAATTTAAGTATCCTTATACATTTACACAAAGTTTGCACACTCAGAACACACACAGTGTATTCACTCAGACAATTTCAAATTTTGAAGGACATCGATCAGACGTTTCCAGACAGAAGCAGTTTTTGTCCTCGTCTTCTTTTCACAACTTAAGTCACTGATTACTCTGTTAGTTGCATAATTACTTTATGTAAAAGCTTATAACAGAAAACGATCCCTTAATTTTCTAGATTATGATGCTTACATAACAACTGTGTACCTGCATTGCAGTATGAAAATATCCGCCCTGGGTAAATTATTTTAATAAAGAAACATACTTTAGGTATTGATAAGATATACTAGTAGTAATTCGTAATTTATACGTGCTGGTTTTAGTCATTACTTATTTTTTTACTTATTCCATGTTTTCAAATCTTTGACTCTTACGGTAAATAGAAAATAACATTGCATTATGTAATTCGGAAAAATATTAAAATCTGATTAAGTCAGAAATTTTGAGACATCCAATCAAATTATTGGATAAGCATAGAAGTTAATGTATAATTTGTTTCTCCACTCTAAAACTCATATTCAATTTTACTTTAGAACCATACATAAATTATTAACTCAATATAATATACCCTTCTATAAATTTTAATGGAATAAATTTATGAGTTAAAATTGTAAAAATTTTTTTTTCAATTATCAATACACTATGTTGTAACATATAAGTTATTTTAACTAACTCCCAAATGTCTGACCTGTTATTCGCATTGCTGTTTAACAATTCATAAAGATGCAAACATAGTTGAAATAACTCATATATCATACAACAGGATAAAACTGGATATATTTATCCACAAAATTGTCGAAAATTGTCAATTTCAGTCAATTTCTTTTACGGAAAAGCATTAAAAGAAATCTGCAGAACTACATCACGGCTCTAATGGTTTCACTTAGTATACAAGCCCTGGCACACTCCCTTTTTCTGTAACTGCCTATCTGCTGCTGACAAACATAACGTGCGTGACAGTAATATAAATACTGAAAAAAAAAAATAACATCACGAAGTATTATTATCTGTCCGCTGATAATGGCACGACGTCTGAAATACAGATTCTCTTGGAAACATTGCCCCATGGTTAAAAGTTATCGAAGAAAATGAAATTAAACAATGTGCCATAGTTAGCGATTATTGGGAAATGTAAAATTATCCAGAAAACAAAAAAAAACGAAGCGTTTCGTAGGGAAAACTATTTTGTAGCTATTAGGATGTTAAATACCATGGTTAAAAAATTTAACAAAATGGAATTAAAAAGCAGTATCGTAGTTACCGATTATTGATTAAGGTAAAATTATCCAGAAAGTAAAAACATAAACAACGAAAAACGTTTCACAGGAAAAATTATTTTGTATCTTTCTGGATGTTAAATACCACGGAAAAATATTATTGAAGAAAATGAAATTAAACAATATATCATAGTTAACGGTTATTAGATAAGTTAAATTTATCCAGAAATTAAAAAACGAAGCGTTCCGTAGGGAAAATTATTTTGTAGCTATTAGGATGTTAAATACCATGGTTAAAAAATTTAACAAAATTGAATTAAAAAACTGTATTGTAGTTACCGATTATTGGTTAAGGTAAAAATATCCAGAAAGTTAAAAAGAAAAAAGAAAACGAAAAAGGTTTCACAGTAAAAATTATTTCGTATCTTTCTGGATGTTAAATACCACGATAAAATATTATTGAAGAAAATGAAATTAAACAATATATCATAGTTAACGATTATCACATAAGTTAAATTTATCCAGAAATTAAAAAACGAAGCGTTCCGTAGGGAAAATTATTTTGTAGCTATTAGGATGTTAAATACCATGGTTAAAAAATGAAGAAATGGAATTAAAAAACTGTATAGCAGTTAACGATTATTGGTTAAGGTAAAATTATCCAGAAAGTTAAAAAAAGCGTTTCATAGTGAAAATTATTTTGTATCTTTTTGGGTGTTAAATAGCACGGGGAGATATTGAAAAAAATTAAATTAAACAATATATCATAGATAAAGATTATTGGGTAAGATAAATTTATCCAAAAATTAAGAAACGAAGCGTTTTGTAGGGAAAATTATACTGTAGATTTTCGGATGTTAAATACTATGGTTAAAAACTGAAGAAAATGGAATTAAAAAACTGTATCGTATTTAATGATTATTGGATAAGGTAAAATTATCCAGAAAGTAAAAAAGAAAACAAAAAAGCATTTTACAGAGAAAGTCTTTGTATGTTTTCGGGTGTTAAATACCACGGTATAATATTATTGAAGAAAATGAAAACAATATATTATAGTTAACGATTATTGGGTAAGGTAAAATTATCCAGAAACTAAAAAACGAAGAATTCCGTAGGGAAAATTATTTTGTATCATTTCGGATGTTTAACACCATGGTTAAAAATTATAGAAAATGAAATTAAATAATATCTCACAATTTGTGGTTATTGTATACGGTAAAATTATACAGAAAAAACAAATCAATCGTTTCGTAGTGAAAAGTTATTTTCTATTTTCTCGGATGATAAATATCATGCTGGAAATTTATTGAAGAAAATGAAATTAAACAATGTATCATAGTTAACAATTATTGGGTAAAGTAAAATTATCCAGAAAAAAAAGGAAAAAAGTTTTGTAGAAAAAATTATTTTGTATCTTTTCTGATGTTTTTTGCCTACAGTGGAAAATCCATAATAAAGACATTATTCTTTCTTTTTATCCATCTATCTGTATACAGGTAGTTAGTGCATTGTATTAAGAGATGTACAGTGGAACCTCGCATAACGAACATAATCCATTCTAGAATCTTACTCGTGAAGCGAAACACTCGTTAAGCGAAACAATTTTCCCATATAAATTAATGTAAAATTCGATAATGCGTTCCATGCCAAAAAATACTCAAAATTTTTTAGATGTAACGTTTATTATTTAAAGAAAATTACTTATGCATAAATTCTTAAGGAGCAAAATCATCCATATGTAGTTTATTATTTACGAATTTATGACACATAACTAATTTTTTTACTAGAAAGCTATCTAGCGACTTTTGTTTTTCTCGGAGCTTCAAAATTTGCTGAAAATGTGTCACCGCATTGTCAATGAATAAATTTATAGCGCGCATAGCCACCGTCTTATCAGGGTGATGCTTTGTAACTTACGATGCAACAGTTTTTCATGCTTTCATCATTTCTTTTATTGCGCCAAAAGATTGTTTCTTTGCTGTTTCTTCGTCCTTCTCTACTGACAAACTCTCCTACAACTGCTTGCTGTGAAATACACTGCAATTCTATTGGCTGTTCGGTGGTCAGCTCATGGTTGTGCTCTTCCACAAGCTCCTCGATATCATTGTTATCCTCCAGTCCCACGATATTTGCTTCTCGAACCATCCATGACTACCCTTAAATACTTATTTTTCGGCCATTGATGATCCTGGGGACGTGAAGATCCGAGTGACGTGAAGAAGGGACTTCCTTCCACGTCACTCGTTATACGAAATGTTGCTCGTTAAGAGAGCCATATTTTTACGATTTATTTTGCTCATTATGCAAAATACTCGTTATGCGAGGTGTTCGTTAAGCGAGGTTTCACTGTATATTAATTTTTTTTCATAGTACTATGTAAAATCCAAGTAACATTAATCAACGTTTTGGATATTTATTAAATCGATGGTTATAGTACTGTTCTTGAAAGACATCTAGGGGTCTATCAGATAAGAGGGTAAGCATACCATGATGTATTTCTTTAACGGACATCTTTTAAAAACTGGATAAAATAATTTAGAGAACAGAATTCTACTCGCCAACAAAAACAAATGACAGAGTTAATATTTTAGTCACGTTTTGAACAGTAAATATTTTTAAATGACTGTTAAAAATGACAATTTTTTGGATGTTAAATACAATGGAAAACTATGTTTTTTATACTGTAAATTTGTACGTTTATGTGTATACTGGTAGTTAATACATTTTGTTAGCTGATTTATATATATATATATATATATACTGAAGAGACAAAAAAACAGGTACAGGCATGCGTATGCAATCAACGGAGATATGCAATCAATCAGCGTAACTTGATGCGGTCGGCAGCACGTGTATAAGACAAAAGGTGCCTGGCGAAGCAGTTAGATCGGTTCCTGTCTCTACAATGGCAGATTATCACGATTCATGTTACTTTTAACGGGGTGTTATAGTCAGCGCACAAGAAATGGGACATGACATTTCCCAGGTTAGAGATGCAATTTGGATTTTCACGAACGGCCATATCACGAGTGTACCATGAATATCAGGTATCCGGTGGAACATCAAATTTCCGACAGCGGTGCGGCCGAAAAAGACCTTGAAAGAACTGGGTCGTTGACGACGGACGAGAATCCTTAAACGCGATAAACGTGCAACAATTCCTCAAACTGCTGAGGATTTCAATGCTGGGGCATCAACAAGTATCAGCATGCGAACTGTTCAATGCACCTTGGGTGGAATTTAGGAGCTTCAGGCCGATTCGTGTGCCGTTGTTGTGTACACGGCACAAAGCATCATACCTTTAATGGATCCGCCAACACCTCCATTGGACTGTTGATGACTGGAAACGCGCTGCCTATTCTGACGAGTCTCGTTTCCAATTGTATTAGGCGGATGGACATTTACGGGTATGGAGACATCCTCATAAATCCACGGCACGTATATGTCAACCAGGGACTGTTCAAGTTGGAGGAGCGTCTGTGATGGTATGTGGCGTGTGCATTTAGCGTAATATGGAACCCCTCATACGTGTAGAGACAACTCTGACAGGTGACGGGTACATAAGCATCATGCCCGATCTTCTACACCCATTCATGTCGAATGTACATTCCGACGGACTTGGACAATTCCACCAGGACGGTGCGACACCCCCACGTAGAGAGTTGCTACCGTGTGGCTCCAGGATCACTCTTCTGAATTTAACACTTCCATTGTCCATCTAAATACCCAGACATTAACCTTATGGAGCATATCTGGGGTGCCTTGCAATGTGCAGTTCAGAAGAGATCTCCACATCCTCCCACTCCCTGCAGGATTCATGGTGTGAATAGCCTCCAGGGTACCTCCAGACATTACTCGAGTCCATGCCACGTCGTGTTCTGGCACTTCCACGTGCTCGTTGGGGCTCTACACGATATTAGGCAGGTGTACCAGTTTTTTGGCTATTTAGTGTGTGTATATATGTAATATATATATATATATATACATACATACATACATACATATCAGCTAACAAGATGTATTAACTTTCAGTATGTTAAAGGAGGAATTATCATATGATTGATTATCTTCTAAAAATTGCCAAAATATAATATAAATTCATGGAATGGATATCTCTAACATAAGTCATATGTTTCAGAAAAGAAAACATGATTTAACTGTTCGCTATTCTTCGATTTGGAAAATATCTTTTTTAAAGTTTTCTTAAGATATATTCTTATGATCGGAGCGATCAATCAAAGCAAGTATTTACAATTTATGTTTTGAATCGCATCTTTTATAAAGAGTTAAAAGAAAATAGTTCCTGATATTATAAAAATAAGTATACACCATTCTTCCAAAATTCAATTTCCATGTATATATATATATATATATATGTTAAAATTGCTCCTAGAGACCCCTTATATTTTTACATCTAATTTTTCTCCTCCAGTTTTAATAGCGTATGTTTGGCTTAAATCCAGAAAACACCATAAAGGTGTGAATGTTGATACTTATGTTTACATAAGTTGCCTTCAGTCGAAATGGTAACCATACTATTGCACATTATATTACACTTAAGGCGAAGGCATTTTGTTTGTAGTGTGCGAAGTTAGGAATTTTGCTTTCCGTTCCATTAATCGCTTGTTTGCATGCTACTTTTGGTAACTATTTGTATTCTATTTATAAACGCGAATAACTGTAATTTGAATAATATTGTTGACTTAACACATTATTCACTTTCAATATCAATGATCACGCAGAAGTAACATAATAAATCATATTCAGATAAATACTTAAGGATCAAATAAAATGAATGAATTTAATAATAATTTATCAATACAACTAAAAGTTTATCGTTTGAAAAACCGCGAAATATGCCTGTTTATTTCTCTCAATATTTTGATGGCTCATACACCGGTTTAAACTCAAAATTTTCTTGATTTGCTATTCGACCTGTATCTCAGTTTCAATAAAAAATAGAGAAAATTAAACATCGTGTACTTGAAAGAGTTCTTAATCTATATTTCGTGAATTTCTATGGAAAACTACATATATGGATAGCAATAATTTATTAAATGGAAAATAACAAACGCCATTTCTTGAAATCTTTTGCAAAATGTATTTTGCTTTACACAAGAAAATTTTAGATTTTAAATGAAGATCGTGCGATGAGAATATAATCTATCCTTGATTGAATGATTTTTCTATTATTCATTCAAGTTAATATAAAAGAACAGCATTTTAACATATTTTATACCATACCCACCTTACTAGGAATAAAGCCCCCCTTTTAAAATATGAATATTCTGGTTCAATTTAAGACTCATAAATCACATGCACTGCCTTAAATATATTATCGGTAGATAAACATTAATTTTTAATCTATGATGCACACAGTGATAAAAGTTCAGTTAAAAAAAAACTACGTTACAGTTTTCATCCTTCAAAAAATCACTTGCGGTCAGAGAGATTTAGACAAAACAACAACAACAAAAACATCATATATATATATATATATATATATATATATATATATATATATTGTTACAAATTTTATGGGTCTATGGCAGGGGGAGGCAACCTATTGAAACGGAGGAGCCAAAAGTTACAATTTACAAAATTTCCCAGTTTTTAAAGAGCAACTAAAAATTTTCGTTTCAATATTATAGTATTTGCTTACATATATTTGATTTTTGATTTAAAATAAACGGCTTTAAATACGAAATAATATTTATTCATATAAAAGCACAAATATAGATAGTTACATCAATGGGAGCATTGGCTTTGCATGCTTTTTGAAAGTTTGATTAAATCTGGCTTATAATCTTTTTTAAGTTTCAAGCACGACTCTAGATTTTTATTTGTTAGTTGACTTCTAACTTTACTTTTTATTATATTCATGCAAGAGAACGCTTGCTCGCACGAATATGTCGACCCGAAGGTCGTCATCACTCCATATGCCAACTTCTTCACCTCACTGTAGCATTCTGGAAGACTATTCCATGCGCCGAATATGAGGGCCTCAACTTTCTTTTAGAGCTATCCACCTGTGCTGCGCGATGTGCATGCATTTCTGGACCTCCAACTCTTCCAACTTGCTCTTGAGTTCTGTGAACTTTCCACTCCACAAGTCTTTGGTTTTCAAATCTTGCAATTGCATTTGAAGCGATCCAGCATCAATTCCAAATGGCTCAATGTTGATCTTATTTGTATTTGTCCTGAGAGGATTTACTATGAACGCGAGAGTACTTTTGTTTGTTTTGAATTGCTCAAATCTCTCAGCGAATCCATCCTTCATGTTTTCTAAAGCTATGCTGAAGTAATTCGTGTCAATAGTTGCATTGGTCTCATCGCGATATTGCTTCAGATTTTTAAAATGAAGTAATTTTCCGCTCTCCATGTCTTCAACAAAAAGAAGTAATTTTTTTTTCGAAACAAACTACTTCTTCAAGCAAGGCGTAGGCTGGGTTGCCCTTTCCTTGCAGTTTTGGATTTAGTTCATTTAGTTTCATTGTGGTGTCTACCATGAAGTTGAATTTTTGCTGCCATTTGTCTTCTTCCAATTCGGGATGGTCAACGCTTTTTTTATTAAGGAATGTTTTTATTTCATTCAAGCACAAAACAAAACGTTGCAATACGTTACCTCTGGAAAGCCATCGCACTTTATTGTGCAGAAGTAGGTAAGAAAACTGGCTATCTATTTCTTCAAGGAAATCTTTAAACTGGCGATGGTAGAGTGCTTTTGCCAAAATGCTGTTAATACTCTTAATTACTAAGTTCATGACCTCAACTATTTCGGCCGGAAATGCTTGGGCACAAAGCGCTTCTTGATGAATTATGCAATGAAAGGTTAGAATTTCGTAGTTTATTTTTTTCTGAATAATTCATGTTACCCCTCTATGTATTCCTGTCATATTTCTGGCTCCATCAGTTGCTATAGAAACGATTTTATTTATATCGATTCCATTGTCTTCCAGGCATTTTTGCACAGCATTTGCTATATCTTCTCCACGAGTTTTCCCCGAGAGCGATGGCAATCCTAGCAGTTCTTCTTTTGGACCTTGGAACGACATATACCTGACGAAAAGGGTAACTTGTGCCGTGTCTTTTCTGTCGCAAGACTCATCTATAGCAAGTGATAAGGCAGAAGCCAGTTGAATGTCTTCCACTTGCATATGTGTTGCATTTGAAGACATTTAAGCAGTTCTATCTTGTACTGTTTTAGCAGATAATGGCAAATCTTTGATTTTTTTCATGGTTTCTGCTTTGTTTTTAAAATCACGAAACAGTTCTTCAGAAGCACGTATAAAGCAATCTTTGACGTACCATCTGTAAATGGTTTTCCTCTTTTTGCAATTTCTAATGATACTGCAAAGCTTGACAGATTTACATTATTGGAAGATTGCGCCCAGTTACTTAGCATAGACCTTGACTGTTGTTTTTTTTTGAGCTCTTCAACAGCTTTTTTTAGTGCTTCATCGGTTGGATATTTACCAGCAAACTGGGTATGTTTTGTAGTGAAGTGTCTCTCCAAATTTGACTTCTTATTGTGTGCGAGTTTTTCGTGGCAAATGAGACAAGTCGGAAGGTCATCTGTGTTGCATATGAATCCAAACGACTCCGTCCAATCCTGATTGAATTCTCGGTTTTCTTCTTCAGTTCTTCTCTTTTTTTAACCAGATGCCTTGCTGGCGGCGGAGCTGAAAAAATGACTTTTTAAAATTTTACTTCGCTTTCTAAAACGGCAAACAATTTATTTACCATTATTACTTCGTTAACACGATCCTCAGATATGTAATTCAATTCTGTTATTGATTTTATTATATTTTACGCGTACATACCTTTGAAAAGATAATTCGCTTGTAAATCGTATTCTTCTTGAAACAACAAGCGAATAAACACGTAAAAACCGCAAGCGATTAAATTAACACATATGCAACGTAACGTCGACCGCGCTATCCGAGGCTGACTGACTGACAACACGTCTAGAGTCTAGAAGTGTTGTTTAGACTCTAGACGATGGCTGTTTGGGTGAGACGGAAATGGAATGCAATTGGCTGAAAGATAAACATGGTCACGGAGTCTGATCTCTAAGAACAAAACAATAGTTCAAATTTATCTCATTACGGTCATGTTGAGGGGATCGATTTGTAATTAACGATTATGAAAACTGAAGGTATTTAGAAATTAGGTACTTAAAAATATATTTTCTTATTTTTTAAGGATTTTGATAGTAAATTATTAATTTTGTCGTATGGATCTGGAAAGCCGCAACTTTATATCAAAAGAGCCGCATGCGGCTCTCGAGCCGCAGGTTGCCGACAAAAAGTCTATGGTAATCTAGCCAAACATGAGAGTTTTCGCGATGGATTTGGTGACTTATTTTGGTCGTCAAATTTGGCGATGTGTCGCCACATTTGGCTATATGGCCCCAAATGGTCGACAATGTGCCGTCTAGACCATTATGGAAGCTTCTGGAGATATCTAGCTGACTGACCGATAGGGGGCGCTTTGGACGTCTATAAATATACCTGACATTGGCATTGAAACTCAGTTCTTTTCTACTGAGAATTGAATGTGTTGAAAGTGCGTTAGGCGTGTATGGTATTGAAGACTGGTATTCTGAATTGTGTTTTTAGAATTTTCTGCTGTATAAAAGACAGATGTTACGTGTTTTCTGTTTGACTTTGTGTATGCGCCTGAAGAATTTATAGACTAATAAATTTTGCTTTGTGTGCAGCTTCTGAAGAGATTTTATTCAATTCTAACGCAGCCAGGAAAAACGGAACAATATATATCAAGTTGACCAGTAATACGCAATGAGATATGTATAAAATAATTAATAGTAAGTAAGAAAGTTTATTCAGGACGAAAATTGATATTCCCTGAATATATGAACATGAAAAATAATTTTCTTATTATCAAGCATGATTTTACAGAGGAAAAAATAAAATACATCTTAATGCATAGGATTGAAACTTAATACTTCAGTACAAAACTAGAGAGTACTTGAAAGCATAATAGTATCACTACTTACTTCTACAAATTAGAAACTGGAATATCTCTTAAGAATAAAGAGGGGATGTTTCGGTGCTGTTCCCTCGTTAAGACCGATGTCATTTCTCCTATAGAATGTTTCCATACTTAAGTCGCTAAACTCCATATATGTAAAGGTGAATATCTTTAAGGTAAGTGGCATACGTTCAGGGAAAAATAATTAATACGAATGAGTAAAAAAGTTCTTGTATGTTGACTGGTGCGCTTAACCTTTAGCTTACGGGGACTATTTTTCCAATTCCCCCTTTAGAACGGGAAATGTCATACCCCTTTGTAAGAACGGCCATTTAGGTGGATTATATATATATATACCCAACAAACACAGAAGCATCGGGCCGGGGTCGGAAGGTTCCGGCCAGCCGATTTCACCACTGCCGGGCCGGCGCATTAGGTCAGTATCGTTTCCGTCACGGCTGTGTCCTCTCGCCCGCGACTACCCCGTCGACTGCCGGGCCGCTTCCGGTAGGATTCGAGCCATCGTTCATCCGACTACGAACCGTTAGGCAGCCGCGATTAAGCCATCGATGCGGACAGATAGCCGGAACGTAACCGGAGGTTGACGGGCCGGTTACGGGAGCAATAATTGGTGTCGACATACCGTCATCTACCCATCTCGTAAACAGCAATGTGCCGTAGGTCCGGGCATCATGCCAGCATTCTACCAGAATCGGACCGCCGGCATTTTTTCTAAGTTTTACGTAGGACCCTTTTGTTTATATGCTTTTTATTATTATTTATTTCATTGACGATTAACCTCTGATATCAACCCTTTCACTTATTATTATTATTTTTTTTGCCTTCATATTTCTAGCATTTTTTCCAGTTTTGCCTTATGTATTTTTAGGTATTACCAAATACTGATCTTTGTTATTACCTAAAAATTTGTATATGAATCACTAGTTTACTTGTTAGAACAAAACCTCATTTTGCATTAAGAAACATTTACCCAAATTTGAAAGTTAAGATAACATTAATACCAACCATTAAAGCTAAATCATCTTTCCACTCGATCTAAGGTTACAGTTTGTTTTTTTTTAATTTAGAATGAGATTATAGTACGTAAAACAGTACTACTTTAATAATTAACCCAAAAAATTTGTACTTCCCCAGTATAAAATTTATTAACATAATTTGATAAATTTATAAACATAAATTTGATACATTCTTCAAACCTGAGTAATGTGTAGTGTGTATGATGAAGCCCATCTTTGTGAGCTTGTGAAAACTTGCTCAGAATTTATTTAAATTATTTTTTGGTGTAGAGTTAATAAATGCTCTACAGATAAGAAAATTATTTTTTGCATAGTTTTGTGAATTAAAGAGTAATTCATTAAATTCTTATGTCATTTTAAAAAAATATTTTCTTTTCTATTATATTGGACTTAATATCCAACACTTGATAGTACTATTTTTGAGAAATAGTACTATGATAGTAATATCTTCTATTGTAATTTTGAGAAAAATTATACACACACATGTTTTTAAATACAGAAAAGAGCTGGTTTAAAGTAAAAATAGTTTATTTAGAAAGTACATAGCACATTTACACAATTTTTTTTCTATATTTTCTACAAAACAGGATCCTTTCGCTGTACCTCTGGCTCCATCTTTACAGCATCTAGGGAAAAAAAAGAAAGAGAAAATCAGTTCATAAATTTATGTGAAAGGAAAATGACTCCCATCCCCAGATATAATTTATGAATCAAAAGAATTTATTTAAATTATTTTTCTATGTAGAGTTAGTAAATGCTCTGCAGATAAGAAAATTATTTTTTGCATAGTTTTGTACATTAAAGGGTAATTTATTGTTGTAAAAATAGTTGATTGTTGAAAGTAGTTGAAAAATTCATTGTTGATAAAGTAGAATTAAATAAATCCAATTAGGAAATATAAATTCTGAGACAGGGTTTAAAAAAACTTGATACAAAACAGCACCCAACACATGAGTGCAGTTTTAAATCTGTTGTCATTTTATTGATAACTACTTCCAAGAAGTAAATTCCTACCACATTTTTTTTGTAAAACCAATTACATACTGTGAAAACTACATCATGTAAAAAATATTTACTTGATTAAATAAATATACTAATAGAAAATAGTTATAAAATATTTGTTAAAGAGTATTCCCCTTTTCACTAAATTTCTCTCTGTACAGTAGAAAATCCAACCATGTCGATTAATTTGTTATTATAGATATAAATAAAATAGGGTAGATTGCCTTGATAAGAGTACAATTAAGTTTTTAATGTTGAGCATAATTTAAGCTCAACGTTGAAAGCTGAATCAGAGACTTGTCTATAATGACACCAAAATTTCCTCTTCACTATTGACAATAATGCTGTTGAAAGTAGAGAAACACAAGAATAAAGATTGAATGCTAAGTAAAACATTAGCATACAAAATCTTAAATTTCTAAATTTGATTACAACATGCCATAGAGAGCATTAATACAGATGCTGGGTCAGATTTAGAAATTTAAGATTTTATATAGTATTCAATCTTCATTCTTGTGTTTCTTTACTTTCAACGTGAGAGTGATTCTCGATAGTGAAAAGAAAATTTTGTTGTCATCTCAAGTCTCTCAGTCAGCTTTCAATTATTGTACTCTATCAAGGCATTCTAATCTATTTTATTTATATCTGTAATAACTAATCATTTAATTGACAGGATTGAATGTCTTACTGTACTGAGAAATTTAGTGAAAAGGGTGAATACTCTTTAACAACTAATCTATTACTATAATAATGAATAAAGTAAAACTTTATTATATGATGTAGCTTTCACAGTAATTGGTTTTACAAAAATTGTGGTAGAAAGTAATTTGGGATACTAACTTCTGCATAGTATTTTAATAGAGCATATCTTTTGTTACTTAATTGTCAAATTATGGTGGGGATCTGTGTATAAAATATTTTTTTATTTGTGAGCAGCTGTTATTAGGGATAACCACAGTAAAAAATTATTCAAAATATACTATTTAGATTCAATAATTATTAACAATTGTTATGATATATTGTTTGATTAGTCTAGGTTAATTTGAAAAATGAGGTGGGTAATATTGACTAGCTGTCAATGTTGAGTGAAATGGCATAGATTATATTATAAAGCGTGAAAAAACACTTAGACTTTTTGAACCAAGCTTCTAACCCAAATTTAAGTTTTTAAAAAAATATTTTGCTAATGAGAGTATTTTCACAGATCTTAACAATGGAATAGAAAACCCGTATAGTCAACAAATTCATGGATAAACGATTCAGTTCTAAAAGCAAAAAGCCTGGTTTCTGTATACTGTTGTAACATGATTATTATAAAAGTATACAGAAACCAGGCCTTTTGCTTTTAGGGCTGCATCTTTTATCCATGACTTAGTTGACAATACAGGTGTTATGTTCCATTCCTTAGATCCATGAAAATATTTCCAATTTTAAAAGTTTCATTAAATTTTTTTTAAAATTTTGGTTAGAAGTTCGGTTTGAAAAGTTAAAAGTATTTTATTGCACTTTGTAAAATAATCTATGCTACTGCACTCAACATTGACAGCCAGTCAATCTTTGTATGCTTGCATCATTTTTCAACTTAACTTAGATAAACCAAATAATACACCATAAAAAACCCTACACACTTGCAAACATAACCTTATTATAGTCAACAATTATTTAATAATTAACTGAACATAAATAATATATTTTGGAATATTTTTTTACTGCCCTTATCCTTACACTTTATAATAACAGCTGCTCACAAAAATATATTTTATGTGACAGATCTCCACCAAAATTTGACAATGAAATAATAAAATTAAATACTAGGCAGAAGTTAGTATTCCAAATGACATTCAACTACCTATTAGCTCATCAACGAATAATCTAATACATCTAAAAGCAATATTATTATTATTATTACTTCTGTAAGGAATTATGAATGAACCTCTAACTACTTCTCATGAAATTCTGATAATTAAATTAAAAAATTTTTAACATTAACTATCAAGAGTAAAATAACCCTTGGCATTTTATATCTTTATAATATAAAAATATAAAATTTTTTTTGGTAAGCAGTTATGATAAAAGACTTTCACAAGAGTCACGGTTAACTGAAGTCCCTGAACTGCACTTTCAGACATACCTAATACTTTAATAACATGCTTGCCAGTTAAAAATATAATGAATAAAGGAAATCAATATCAATCCACAAATTACTGCAACCAAAGTTTATGAAAATGTTCGGATTAGCGTATAAAATATACAAAGAGAAATTTGAAAATTTGAGTTGTTTATTAATTAAGAATTATGTAATAAAAATATTTTTTATGGTTTTTCATAGAAAAATTCAAATTTAAGTACAAAAAATAAATTTTAAAAAAATATATTATCAACTTTGTGATTTTGCCCACAAGTTCACTGCTGAAAAAAATAAAGGATATCTAGAGAAAAAAAAAAAAATGGGTTCAGTGAGGTTAAAATGAACTTACAGATTATGAATCGAGCACACTGCCAAGTGAGTTGTGGAATCTTTTCATGGAAATCACAATGAGGTGAAGATGGATTCAGTTTCAGAATTCTGTAAAGAAACCAATATTTTCTTACAATGCCATAATAAAAATTAGAGTGATTTGTGACACCAAGAAGCATTGAAAAGCAGAGTTCATTATTTATTTATTTATTTTACAAATGCCACACACTACCAAAAATAGCACCTATGCAATCAGTGCACGTGCTCTCCAATACTTCTCAACAAGATCAGTAAAACGTTTTAGTGCAGAGCACTCGTCTATTTGCTTATCAGTGAAATAAAAAAGGTAGTATGACCCCCTTACATGTATACTTTGGACCATAGGCGTAGCGTGCTTCTAACATTTGGGACGGATACAAATTGAATTCAGCTAGGGCCCTTCTCAGCGCATTGACTACCGATCAATCCTTAAAATTTGAAATATGATTTTTTGAAATTGAGTAACAATAGAATTGATGTTTGAGTAGTATTCAAAAAGTTATACAATGAGAAAAATAAATGTAAGATAAATAAAAGAAGAAAAAAAATGTAGCATGCTTCTAACATTTGGGACGGATACAAATTGAATTCAGCTAGGGCCCTTCTCAGCGCATTGACTACCGATCGATCCTTAAAATTTGAAATATGATTTTTTGAAATTGAGTAACAATAGAATTGGTTTGAGTAGTATTCAAAAGTTATACAATGAGGAAAATAAATGTAATATAAATAAAAGAAGAAAAAAAAATGTAGCATCGAATTTTTGTTATGGATCATATCATTGTTAAAAACTATGTTAGGGCTAAAGACATAATCGGTATTTTCAGTGTCACAGTTTGAAAAAAATGGGAAAAAACCAACTTTTTAAAAAGTTTTCTACAATTTTCTGATTTAACTGAACCAAAAATTTCTCCTCACATGAATTTTCAAATCAGATTAAGTGAAAATTACACATAATGGAATATGCACTGAGCATATAATTTAATACCAAAAATTGCCTGGTGATTAAAAGTTGAGAAGTAATCAGACTTTCAATGTGCTGAATATGTTTAGCACAATATTTAAATAAGACTTTAATATACATGAACTAGATTACTACCTCGCAAAACTTCCAAGAAACAATTTCAACTAACTATTGTATAACTTTCCATATAATTTGGCTTTCCATAAAACTCCAACTGATGTTCAGAATCAGTTGAGTTATTTTTCAGGCACAACTTTATCAACATATTTAATTATGAAACTTTGAGAAAGTAAAGACAATTTACAATGCATTTCCCCCCATTTTTTAAACAGCTAAACAAGATGCTCAGTGGAATTTTAAAAAATTTAGTACAAATTTAGTACAGGATCAAAAATATAAAATAATGGTCTATTAGGATTTGAAGGATGATTATATACTTAAACAAGGGGGGTAGCAAAATAGGATATTGTTTAATAATAAAGTCAGTTGTTCAGTCAAGAAGTCAATTATTGTATTTTGATGATCAGAAATTTTATGTCTTAGAACATCAAGCAATTCAATTACCACATTTAATACATTTTCACCATCACTCATTACTGTTTTCATTTAATCCAAATTCTTTATATAAGTATTAAGACTTAAAATGGAATAAACATGTTTAACAGAGAGAAAAATTTATGGCATGCATAAAATTAAATTTTACCAAAATTTAAAATTACTTAGCCCATTAACTAATGATCTAATACATCCAAAAGCAATTTCCTTTTTACTACTTCTGTAATGAATTATCAACGAACCTCTAACAACTTATCAGGAAATTCTAAAAATATTTTTAAAATTTTAATGTTAACCATTAAGAATAAATAAAGCTTGGCACTTCACATTTTCATAATATAAATATCATTTTTCTGTTATTATAAAAGACTCTGTAAACCAGGCGTTTTGCTTTTTGGAACTGTATCTTGTATCCGTGAATTCATTGATTATACAGGAGTTCTATTCCATTATTAAGAAAGGGTTATTTCATTCACTTATCAAACACACATTTTGATATAATAAACCACAACTCACAATGGATGTCTTATCTACAATTTTATAAACAAACTTTGTCTATGAACACATTTTATATTTTCTAAATAAACCTTGGCATTTTATAATTTTATAATATAAATCTCTTTTTTTGGCAAGAGTTAAAGTCTTTCACAAGAGTCGTGTTAACTGAAATCCCCGGACTGCACTTTCTCACTCACCTAAAACCTTAACAACAAGCTTCACAGTTAAAAAAGAATAAATAAAGAAAATCAATATTCTATCCACAAATTATTGAGACCAAAGTTTATGAGAAAGTTCAGATTAGCGTCTAAGTTAAAAAAACTAATTTGAAATTTTTAGTTGTTTAATAAATATTTTTAGTTTTTTTCATAGAAAAAATTTAATTAGTTAAAAATAAATCTAAAAAAATATTAAAAACAGTGATTTGGGCCACAAGTCCACTGCTGAAAATAAAAGTATATCTCGAGAATAAAAAAAGGTAGGCTCAGTGGCTTTAAAAACTTACGCAGGTTATGAGATCCAAGTGGTCGCAGAACTCCCCGACTACGACTTCAGTCTCCCTGCCAATCGTAAACGCCCACGGGCGTGTCTCCTTAGGAGATAACATTAATTTCCCCACCGCGATACTCTTCACTTATTTCCCACCTACTCTCGTCGCTGTCGCAGCGCAGTGCATTCGCGCTGGCCTAGTAAGCCCTACGTTATGGGTTCGGGCCTAGGTGGTGTCGCGTAGTCCAAATTATATTATCTTGATATTTTCACTTTTCCCTCAGCGGAATTCTGCGATTATCACATTATTATAGTATGACCCTGAACGGGGGCCTTTTTTTTTTCTTTTCTATGTTTAATACCTAGTTTACTGTGGGCCAGTAACCTCCCTATCCAGAATAAAAATCATCTACATTAACTACTTAATTAACTAATAATTTTAATTCTTCTAATACTAGTAATAATATTGTACCAGCTTCATTAAATTTTAGCCTTTCCTTCATCTCATGAAGGACTCAAATTTTAATTCACCTTAAAAGACCTTAAATCTTAATACCTACCTATCTTAATCACTATTAAATCCTACTGAGCATATTTACATTGACAACGAAATATCTTGCTGATAGGAGTTAAAACCAGCAGGTCCAGGAACTCCACTTCCAAAATAAAATAGCAGTTGAGATCCAAGTGGTATTTGTCTTTCAAGCCTGAAGCTCTGAATAGATTCCAGTTTCAAAATTCTGTAAAAAAACCAATATTTTCTTATAATGCCATAATAAAAATTTAATGTTTTATCAAACCAAGAAGTATTGAAAAGTAGAGTTCTTTATAAACTTGCTTATCACTAATATAAAAAGGGGAAAAGAAACTAATTTTACCCTTTATATATATATATTAAGCCAATAAGTTCACATTTATTTTGCACAGCATGACAACAAAATAATTTCCAAAAGACCTTTAGAGATGAACAGCTTATAGATGGTTATTGAGAACATTCTCAGATTTATAAAAACTCTTATCGTACAATATCTATTACAATAAAGCAATTTTTTGTATGTACACATTCTGATAATCTACAAATCTATATACTTATAAATATATAATTTAAAAACATGGAATGCAAATTAATAAGTTAAGAAACAATTTATGTATCTAAATAGTCTATTTTGGAATAATTTTCACTGCCATCATCTCTAATAACACTGATAAAAGTGATTTCAAACACGATACAAATTAGAAAATTAAATGCACGTGGCATCTATATTGACACAAATTTAAAACTCTAAACTTCTCATTACTCCAGAGGTTCTTTGAATGAATTCAGGAATACAATGGAGTTCACATACATACAAAAATTAATAATTCTTGAAAATATATATACACTCAATTGCAAGAATATATACACTCAGTTGCAAAAAGTATGCACCATTATGTTATTCCTAAAGAGTGAAATTGTTTTATTTTATATCTTCAGAGAGAGTAGAAATATAATCTAAATATCAAAGCCAGTTCAAAATATTGATTAATAGCAATTGAAATTCAAAATGTTCCTTAAATAAGCTTTTTATTTAATGAGATATTCAAGATAAAAAAATGCTCCAATATTTGCTATTGTTTCAATATTTACTTGACATGTGGATACTGATTAAACAATATTTTGATCTGGTTTTGAAATTTTGAATATATCTTTGCTCTCGATAGACATAAAGAAATTTCACCCAGTAGGAATAACATATACATATATACAGTGGCGCACCCAGGGTTTTTTCTTGGGGGGGGCCCGAGATGAATGGATAAAAATATTTATAATGCATGGGGGGGGGCCGAGATGAATGAATAAAATATTTATAATGCAAAATCAATATTTCTACTTCTTTGGGGGGGGGCCAGGGCCCCCTGGGCCCCCCCCTGGGTGCGCCACTGCATATATAGCAATTGAGTGTACACATAGAACATTATAAATAGAATTTTAAAAAAATTATATTTTAAGGCTATTAAGATTATACATGAAAAATACCTATTAGTGTTTAGCATTTAAATTAAAATATATAATTATACTAAATACATTCTTTTAAATTATGAACACAAAAATTTTAAGAATATTTGTTCTTTATTTCTTTATAATGTATAAAATGCAGTGTATTTTATAAAGTTTACTCAAAACACAATTTGATAAGGAATTCAATAGATCCTTTTGTATGATTTACAAGTTCATTTTTAGAATCTTTTATAATGTGGAACGTTTTTGAATCCATCTTTTAACATTTAGACATGGATAATTTGTTGCCTATTGATACCTGGCAATAAGAACATTGTAAAATATATTTAATAGGAAAATGGACAATTTTTCCACCATTGAATACTATGCATGAATTTACTATGGAGGAATCATGTGTAACTGATTTATCAATCCAGTAGTAAAAAAATGTTTAATTTGGATTAACATATTAAAAAAAATTTCATTATAATTTTCTTTCAAATTTCTTTAAAGAAATAAAATGGAAAATATTATACTGGAAATGAAAATACATTTTTATTTTTCAACTATGTAGATTTGGAATTGATATTTGTGTCATGTATTTTATACTTTCTAAAGGATATAAAAATCTAAATAGTGCGTACAAATTACAATTCTAAATATTAATTTAATTAGCAAATACTTAAGACTTTCACAAGAGTCCATTTACTTCCTTTGTCCATCTAAAATATTAACTGAAACACGAATCTTAAATTATTCCGAAACAAAATGTTTTTATTTATACATACGAAAGTGCTCGTAAGTGCCATAAGTATTGCTAATTCAATACACTCAGTTCAGTAGAGTTTGATCTGAAATATGGTCAATTCATATATAACTTGGATTAAAACACTATCTTATAACAGAAATAGAATAATGTTCACTATGTAAGGGTGTTAAATAAAATCTAAAGGCAATAATTTAAGACTAACGAATGAAACTTACTTGTGGATTAATTTCAACGAACTTGTAATCAATCTTTAATGGCGCCTTTTCAATCACGTGCAACTGAATGTCCAATCAGATGACACTAGTGCATTGTAGTATGACGAGGCGAAAAAAAAGATGGTTTGAAATTTCATTATGCTATAGCTTTCAAAAGCTGACTTTTGGTATTGAATATAAAATTTTATTGCTCTACTGAAATATTTTTCAGGTGCTTCAAAATAGATATTTTTGTGAAAAGAGATAAAATTCTTTTTTTCTGTTTATTTTATGGTATATTAAATTAATAATATATATTTTTTGTAAATAAAATATTCAAAATATTTTTACAAGAAACTTAGGTATTTCTAAGTATTTCTAATTTTTAGATGTCATTACAGAACAACTGATTTTGTAGAATTTCGCAATTTTCATCATCTTAATTTTACAGTAGTATATTCTTATAATACACATTGGAATGAAAAAAACAATTTTTAATTAACGGACCTTAGTTAAAATAAACAAATCACATTTATTTAGAAAAATATTAATGTAATGTCTTTAAAGGCAAAGTGTTATTTTGAAATAAACATTCATATTTTTCAAAAGTCCATAGTAATCATACATGGTTTGCTTTACTTATTTCACTGACACATTGAATTGCTTTCTGTTTGTCATCAGAAATATGCCTCTTCATAGGAAGTCCTGTTACTTTAACATCATTCCATTCAATCATATCAATATAATCCTTGGCATCAAAGTTTATACGTTGAAATAAAAACTTTTTGATGCCACCTTCATTTTCAGCCCTTGCTTTTAGATTCCGGGGTAATCCAAGCTCTCTCTTACATGACTGCGATCATCTGATATCATACAAAGGACGAGATTTTCAGAAGCAGATTTCTGGCACTGGAAAATGTATATAAGATAGCATAATAGCATTTTTCAATGAGAACAACCAGAATTTAAACATTACTGTAATTGGAATGGGTGGAACTGCCGTGAACACTGGATTGAATAATGATGTGGTTCGTTTATTTGAAAAGGAATTAAGAAGGCCACTGCAGTGGTTGATTTGTCTATTTCATGGAAATGAACTGCGCCTACGTCCTAATTTGGAGGAGAAATAGGTAAACAACTAGAAAACTGCTATGAACTTCCAGTAATTGAATTATCACCTATTGAAAATGGCATTCCATTACTAGAAATTAAGGATGATTTAAGTGTGGACCCAAAATATTTGTTAGAAATGTCTAATGCAATCTCTGTTGGAAGGTGCTCTTCTGATTTGTCTATGAGAAAACCAGGAAAACTTTGTTATTCATGATAGCTTACATTAGCAAACCGAATACTTCACTTGTATGTGGGAACAGAATGTACTGCAAAAAAAATCTCCGAATACTGACTGAGTACATTTTGTAAGTATATGCATCTGTTTCGTTTCACATAAAGCGGAAACTATCTTATATCCATGGATCGAAGCACTTGTGGAAACTTGTAAGCTATTCACGTTACCTCCATCAGACTCTTAAAAATGTAATTGACCCAGTCATTCAAAGAAATTCGTACTT